>OX411306.1:120559398-120774039 GCA_948150685.1 Rhaphigaster nebulosa | reverse complement strand
GAGGAATAGAGATTATAGGTATGTATTTAATCATACCATAATAATACAACATATTTATAAGTTTGTTGTTTAAAAATTGTTTTCATTCACTATCAGCAAGAGAGCTTTATGTTAGCTTTAAGTTAGTTAAAAAGCAAATAACACTAGTTTCATTTATTTCTGATATTTCCCCTAGTGTAGTTAGAAAAAACCTAAACCACACGACACCTATCTCGCTTATTAAAGAGGAATAGCTAAACAATGGTAACAAAGCCGTTAACATTATTAACCCAGCATCAGGAACCTTGAAAAAAAAGTTCCTCTGTCCAAAAGGAGTCGCTGTTAAGCAAACAAAATCCTATTTCAACAACCAGTACCGGTGCGCTCTCCACTTGCAGAAAAAGTAACGATACTCTGCAAAATATGCCAACTGCAAAGAAGCTCACCCCGCCAACTACAGAGCATGTCCGGGACCTCAGGACATTCAGGCGGAGCAGGAACAGACAGCCGAAGGGTCATGAACCACTTAGCTTCTAACAATTTACATCGTTGCGGAACCTATCTCACCAACCGCATCTGATTCCGCCGGGAAGTTCAACAATGGGCCAACATCCGTACTCTAGTAGAACCTCGATCACAGCCGTTCCCGGATTCAGATTTGAATAAACTATTCAATTTTATTAATAATTTAAACACTCTCATACAGCATTTTCCAGCCTCATGAACCACTTCCGACAAATAAAAATGAGGCTTTACGCTCCACGTATGGCCACTGATAGCAGCTCAATGAGGAATCTGAGCCATTCACATTTAATAATTCAATACCAGCAGAATTTACCACCACCGGTTTCTGTTTCCCTCAGACCTGATCATTCCACAAATTATCATTCCTCCCATTCGTTGACTATGATATTTAATCAGTCAATGTAAATTAACCAACAATGTGCCAACTAAAAAAAAAAAAAAATTGAAGACTCAGACGTGGTGTAAAAACATATGAGAAACGGTTAGGAACGATTTTTATATTTGTTCAGCACAGTTCTGAAACAATTTTTTTCGAGATTAACTTTATGTATGTTTAAGTTTATTTATTATAACATTTATATGCAATTGTTTTATAAGGACGCTTGGGGAACATCTGTAAAATTTATAAGCAAAAATAATGTATTTATTTACAGTTAGAGTAATTTTAATTTTTTTTTTTCTAGTTTTGTAACTTCTATCCTTGAACTCTAATCTCATCTCTTTTTTTCTGGTTCATCTCTGATTTTAAGCAAGAGGCATAGGGAAATGCAATTCCCAGCAGCACCCCGTTCCTGATCCCGTTGATTCAATTACCTTAGTTTGTTACAGAAGATCTCTCATCCAACGCTTTTTCAGGCTCTTCCTCATATTCGTGGGCATATCAGCTTCAGCCGTATCTCTTACCAGTATTTCCATGTAAATTAGTACGAAATCTTCGGCGAAAAGTCTTTATTATTATTTAAAATTATAATTTCAATTTAATACCTTAAATTTAAATTTAATTTAATTACTAAAAAAATTGCTCGGTGGCCTAAGGAGACGCGACACCCACCTTCAGAACCACTGGTTTAGTTAAAGATGATTTTGAACACTCATTAAGTAACATGGATAAAAGCGTATAGTCGCAACATGTAAGCGTGAGCATTACATTTTTAAACACCGATAAAAAATAAAGTTGCCAACATGTAATATAGCTATGTTATAATACATTTTACAATAACTATACTATTCTGCTATATTATGAAATATAGGACAATAGTAAAAAGTAAAATTAGAGTATGGTAAAATTATAAAGTAAAATTATAAAAAATTTGTAGATAAAAAGGATAAAAGAGAAATAAATTTTATAATATATTCAGGCGTTTAGAATGATACTTAAGAAGATTTTATTGAATGTTGAAATTTTAGTGTACTGCATACGACCTCTAACGACATAGGCTATTGGGACGAGCTGACCTTAGCGACGAAACAGCCAGATCCCTTGGACTTGGTATACCTATTATATGCAGTTATAACTGGATATAACATTCATCATAATTTCACGATTGGATGATGGAAATTACCAATGCCATTTAATAAAAAAAAAAAAAAAAAAAAAAAAAAAAATGGATATAACTACATCGCAGCCTTTCCTAAAATATCAGGTCAAATCATTAGACATAATTGTATTCCTGCCGCGATAATTTATGTTTTAAAATAAATTTCCAATAGACTTTTTCAACGTCGATTTGGAGAAAAATAGCAGAAACAAAATTGTTTTACCTTTAGATAAAATCGGTTGTAGCAACCTGGTAAATGGTTCGCTCTAGTACCATTTTGGCTTTTGTTTGAATCGTTTTTCGAAAACATCTGTTTTTTTATTTTCTCAATTTCTGAGAAAAGTAATAATTTTTTTTGTAAACAAGTATTATTATAGACATACACTAATAAAAGCCACAGTATAAAACCCATAACAAGACCCTGTGACAATCACAAGCTCTCTAATGGTATGTCAAACTTGCCATATTTCGCGGTTTTTGACTTTTTTTTTCCAAAAAATTGTTGACCGACTTCCATTCTTAAAATTCAATTTATCCGTCTCCTTAAAGCTAATACCTACTACATTTAACTTGTCAAAAAAAAAGTCACATACAACCGGGTGAAAAAAGCACTTTTCTGCATGTTGATGGATTTGTTTCACCAGGCCGCAACACATCGATTTTATCTAAAACATATACAACTTGCGTTGAGAAAGTCCATTGGAAATTAATTTCAAATAATGAATATATATATTATTATATATACCATCGGACTGTCGGTGGTTTACCAGCAACTTGTGTTTGAGGAAACGTCCTGGGGCTTCTAATGTTCCTATCAACGAACACACTGTTTTTGAATTTTGCCTCTTTCGGTCTATGCTATATCGATATGTCAATTTAATGAGAATTTCATACTTTCAGAAAAGTAAATGTAAATTTCTGTTTTTGACAATATTTTTTCTACATGTTTAAAATGTTCCCTTTTCCATAGTAGGCATAACGAACACCGCCTATTACGACTGAAACCGACAACACCCTTGGGTGTCGTTATGAACGATATCCAGTGTATTTGAAAAATATTTAATACTTAAAAAAAAATAAAAATAAATGAATAATTGTTGGGGTTATGAAGTAGTTGGAAAAAACACTTACTGAAGTTTATTTATAGCGTCCCCTCTCAAGTAGAAGCGTTATACAAGTAAATGTTGAAAAATGATGAGCAAAGGATGTAGGAGGGTGGGGAATTTAACGGGAGACAGGCGGTAGATATCAATAGATTATAGGACAGTATTAGAGGATCCCATTGAATAGCGGGTCCCATACTCCTGATGTATGGAGCGCCCTTCTTGGATTTATATACCGTATTAGTCGACTGTTATGTTGCTTTTTCGTTATGTCTACCTGAACACATGGTCTCAAATATCAATCGATAGTCCAGAGCTTATCTATTATATTTTTATAACCGTGAATGAGTTTAAGATATTTCATTTTTATAAACTAGCACTGTCCACGTTCACTAGCAGTTCACCGTTGAATTTCTTTTTAGTTCTGTTCTTTTTTTTTCGTAAATAAGCAACTAATGTGATCATCGCTTTGTATAAATATAACATTAAACATTATATAAAAATTTAAACCCTTATCAGATTTTCCAAAGAAGATCTCCATTTACCAGCGTATGAGCTAAAAAGACTTGCTGGCATGGTATAATACATTTTTGAAATTAAAATGTACAGAATCGTAACAAGGTCACCATGTTTTCAGTTAGGTACTAGCCATTACTGCCAAGGTACTTGAAAATTTAATGGTAAATTGAATATTTGAACTAGCCTATTGTTGTTGTTATTTGAGTTAAATGCAAAGGCTCAAAAGAAGTACTACAAATAGAGAAAAGAGGGTTATAAACCTATTCAAACTAGAGTGAAAAGGCCCAGATTTATTGCGGGGGTAAACTCTCTCAGTCTGGATTCGAATTGGCTTAGCCTATAGCCCTCCCTCCCTTAAATGGTAAATATCGAAATTAATCAATATATTGACCGCATGCGGGGTAAATTATAACAATGGCATTGACAGAAACAAAATTGCCTGAAATTCAATGTTTTTTTAATTTATTGATGGTTGACCCTATAGGAGGAGATAGTCCGAATGGCGGTCAAGAATAGCATAAAATAGTGGTTACTAAATATTAAATGCCGACATTTATTCACACATTATAGATCTTCATCAGGGCTCCTATACCTTAAACAAGCATTTTTTTAAAGCCCTTTCAATATTAATGAAGAAATGTCAATATTATTGTGAATGTAAATGATATATTAAGCAATATTACATCAGTCGTTGACAAGCTGTGGTGTGCAGTGAGGGTCGTCGATGATCTGCTGATGGCAAATATCGATTAAAACCGATTCATTTAGTTCTCCATGTCTATGACTAGGACGTTTCTCCAACCATCTCTTGATCCACATTTTTCTTTATTTTCTTTTTTTTCTTCGTCTTCTTTTATGTCATATCCAACGCAATTAGAATAATATAAAAATCATATTCAGGAAAAATAAACACGCCACGTCTTTGGAGAAAGCATGACCATAACCGACATAACATGACTCAATATTATCGACAGATGTGAGGGGCACATTCAATATACTAGTATCATCTTTATTCTATACTATACTATTATATTATTATACTATTATCTTCAATAATATTGACCATTTAAGGGGGCTTATTGATTAGAAATCCATATATTAGTCATACATTCTTTAAATAATTGGCTGTTCTTATATCTGCGGCAATTAATGACGAAATTAATTCGATAATTTATAAATTAAATAAATGTTTTCGTTGAAAAACCTTAATCCGAGAAATACCTTAAGTAACCGAGTAAGCAAAAAGTAACTGAATTATCAGTAGAGCCCGGATTCTCGTGCAATTGCACTTTTTTTTTTCGGTTTCTTGAAATCGATCGGGGACAAATTATTTACACGAATTAAGTCATCCGGATTAACATATGTAAGTTTTATTTTGCACGAAATTGCACAGTTTAAACGATCTTTAATCGCACACACAAGGTGAATTGCACATTTTATATTTTTACTGCATTAGATTGCACATTTAGTCCTAATTAAAAAAATATTTGTAAATTGCTTGAAAATATAAACATTGAACCAAAAATACATCGAAAAGATTCAGGAAATAATACGTTACTGTTTATAGCATATTTAATATAATTCAATTTTCTGGAAAATTCTGGAACTGAAATTGAAAATTGAAGTTTGTTTTGCTCGTTTTAGATTCATGGAAAGCCAATTAATCTTTACCAATACACTCACTTCCTTATAATGCTACACTCAGTCTATAGTTGGCAAAGTAATTATGCATACACACAGTTTTTCGGACAAAATTTATTGAAAATAAATTAGTGGATTTGGTAACAAACAACATCCCGCATAATTTTTAGGAGAGAAGGGAATTAGAATTCTAAACAAACTATTTAAAAACAAATATCGGAAATTGGTCGAGTAAAAAAATTATTGATGCTGTAACAGTTGTAATATTAACTAGTTAGTAATAATCTGCTCATGGTTTTCATCTATTAATTATATCTTATTCAAATATATTCCAAATTGGGAAAAATAATCAGAATTGAAAGACAATCCACCAAAATGGATCGCAAATCCAAAGAGTTTAGCCGGCAAAGATGAATGGTTCAACTTTTTCGGCAAGGAATGAAATATTGATATATCGGCAGAAATTTAGGACTGTCACACTTGACCATACGATACATTATTAAAAAAATCATCAGTTGACTTAAGCAGGAAATGCGTTGCCATAATGCGTGAATCACTTATGACTAAGGACCGGATTTATATGCAACAAAAATCCTCAAATATGCAGTAAAACCTGCGATAGTATGCAACAAAACCTGAAGTAATATGTAGTAAAATTTGCAACAAAAGTCTATTACAGTCGAAATTGCTTTTTTAAAGGAATGTAATTATAATTTATAATAGGAAGAAGAAAAAACATAGATAAATTAAAGAACAAATTTTAAGACAAAATTGCTTTATAACTAAATAATTATAAAATACGATTACATTTTTCAATGTGTTTCTTTTTCGCAATTATAATTAACAATTAAATATTTTTCAAAATTTTCTTCAGTGGAATTGTGTCTTCTATCATTTAAAAGAAATTTGTATGTAGAAAATGATCTTTCTACATGAAGTGATGGGTGCATATTTAAATTTAGATAATAAGATTGGGCCTCCAATTTCACAAATGATATCTGTTTCAGCTTCAAGAATTTTATTAACATTTCTTAAAGTTGCTAGACCTACATTTTTTGCGAAAATATCTCTCAGTTTTTCCTTTAAGGTCATCAAATTTTCCAGGAACGCCATTGATATTCTCCTGTAATTCGTCTATAATTTCGCATCCCTCATTTAAAGACAAAGTTCTTTTTTCTAACCTCTTAACAATATTTATTAAAAGCTTAAATTTGTTTTTATATAAGCTTAATCATTAATTAAGCTGCTTTTCTCAATAATGGTTGAAACCGTTGGAATATTTTCAGTATCGTCATTTATTTCAATTTCATTAATAACTTAATGAATTCTGTGTAATTGTCAGCGTAGAATATTGCCGATTCCAGCCAGGTCTCCCATCTCGTTATTACTGGAAGTGGCGGTAATGGTTACAAATTATCTCTTTGTAATTATTTAACCTTGCTAGTGGCTCTAAAAACATTTTTTTCCCATTGTTAACTAATTTATTTATGTCGAGAAATGAATCTCTAACTTTTTCAGCCAGTCGGTTGCAAGCATGAGCTGCACAGGTAACGTGAATCCCATGAATGGGGCTGCATCAGTTAAAAGAAGAACTTTATCATTAAATTATATATAGTTGGATATAATTTTTAAACTATCGTTAGTCAAAAGGCTAACAATTTTATGCATTGTTTTTGTAAGTCGTTTGCACGATATTAAAAATGGATTTTGATTATTTTCATTAAAAACACCGATTAATAAATTAGCTATATAGAAACCACGGAGTTGAGTGGTTTCATCAACTAAATAAACATAGTTTTCCTTATTTTTCTTTAATTTGCATAATCGTGGTATTATAATTGGATGTCAAATCATTTTTTCCTGGATACCTTCACATGCAATGTTACAATAAACAAAAAACTATTGTTCTATCTCAAATTGTAGTATAAAATTCTAATAGTAAAAAAAAAGTACCTATCTGTCTTTACATGCTGGTCGATTTGAAATTTTCTTTCACAAGCAACATTTTTATTACACTAATTTCAAAAGGGGAAGAGGATGTTTTTAATTTTGTTAAGGATAAGTACTCGGAAGTATGGGCTCCAGACAATTAAATACAATTACGATGCTAAACATTTTTTTTCTCGGAATACCTAACTATACATATTTATTTTGTCATTTAATTTTTGTTCGTTATTAAATGCAACAATATGCAATACGCAACTGTGCGTTTTATCTTTGCTACGATTATGATCGTAGATTATTTTTATTCATCATAAATCATGTTTATTCATTTACAATTGATACATTCAATAATAATTAAAATATCTGATGTCGACAACACATGACTTCCTTGTACGCCTATTAAACTATATATTGGTGGCTCGAAGAAATGGAATTACTAGAGGAAGACTGCTGTATACTGGGAGACTTCAACTTCCACTCTCCATCATGGAGCTACGAAAACCTGGACTCAAGGGGGGAAGAGATAGAACAATTGCGGACAAATAGCTCATGAATAGACCACATGATCCCTCCCCCTTCTATTCCAGAACCTAGAAGACTACAACCACTCCAGATCTAGCTTTTGCAACAAACAATATTGCTACAGCAACTACTAGGACTGTTATGGAACAATTTGGCGGTAGTGACCACAGACCTATTCTGCTCGAAATCAGTCTTGACCACCGAACACCTGAAGCTTCACCACTTCCAAGGTGGAACTACAAGAAAGCAGATTTGGTTAAATACTCTGCCCTGACAAATGAGCTGACTGAAAAAGTTACCTTTACAAAGAGAAGACTAGAAACTTCAGTCAAAAACATCGCCAAGGCTCTACTGAAAGCAACAAAGGGAAGCATCCCAAGAGGAGCGAGGAAGGATTACAAACCATACTGGACCCCACAAATTGAAAAAATAGAGACAGACTTGTCCAGAGCAAGAAATAACGCCGAAGAACATTCCTCCACAGAAAAAAATATCGAACTGAAGAAAACGGCATGGAGGGAGAAAACCAGTGAAATGAACATGGAAAGAAGTGGCCAAAAACTTTGGAGTCTTGCAATAACCCTTGCAGAAGATCAACACCAACGCGATCCAATAACTAGAATAATAGAGCACGGTGGAAGGATCCTCGGAGGCAAAGAAGCAGCCAACCTTCTTTTAAAGAATATCAAGGAGCACAATAATATTAATATAGATTCAGGAAGAAACGAGAACATCAAGAAGGTAGCTACAAAACGCCTGGCTCAAAAAAGAAAAGTTCTCTTGATTGTCCCAAGCCAGTAAAAGCGGGATTGAAGGCAGAGCACTGGTGTGGCTTAAAAGTTACCTCAGTCACAAGATGGTACACCTAAATAGGGAAAAAAGTAGACAAAAAAAAATGGAATCCCCGAGAGAGAGACGTTCTATCCCCAACCCTCTAAATACTCTTCATGAATGATATTGAGAATGACATGCCCGGAGGAGTAAAAACAGCAATATACGCAGATGATCTTGTACAATGGTCTCAATCAAAATCACAATGGATTTCCAAATACAGACTCCAACATGAACTGGATAATGTTTGGAACTTGTCAAACAGGTGGGGAATGAAGGTTAACGCCTCAAAGACCAAATATACCATCTTTACCCTTTCCAAAAGACAACCACCGAAACTTTATCTAAAAATGGAGCAGCAAATCCTCGAGCACTAAGAAAAACCAATGTACCGTGGAATAAATCTCGATACACAGGCTTCAGATAGAGGCATGTGTATCAAAGGGTCTTAAGAGAACAAGCATTATGAGGAAGATCACTGGCTAAACTTGGGGTGCGTAACCTCTATGTGGGATATGTTCGCCCAGTTCTTGAATTTGGCATCACAAGTTGGGACTCTGCAGCAAGCTCAAACCTACATAGAATTTCGGTTGTACAAAACCATGGTCTTACGATAATCACTGGATCCATGAAAACTAGTCCAGTAAATAAGATGGAAGCCTTAACAAACTTACCAACAGTGCTTGACAGACGAGACCAAAAATATCTGAATCTGAGTTCCAAAGCAAATGCCATCCATGATCACCCACTGCAAGACAGAATTAAAGCAGGTTACTTAACCAAACTCAAACGAAAGAGTCCAGTACATTTAATTAAAACATTGCAGAGAGAACTTGAAGTTGGAGCTGTCCAACTAAACACTCTAGATCCATCGAGCCTCTGCCCAACCTGGGAATCACTAAGCAAACCGAGGATAGTCGAAAATATCCTAGGCGTAAACTGCAAAGGTGAACTACCACCAGAGGAGATAAAAGCCCTGAGTCTAAAACTCATAAATGAAGAATACCCACTAGACGAATGGATAAGGGCATACACAGACGGTTCATCAATGTAACAATATGATCCTTCACTAGCCATAGATGAAGCAAAAACCATAAACAAGGCAGATCAAACAAAGATGGCTGGCCTCACATCAAACACACAACCTTCAAGATGACTATTTCCTACTAAGCAGAAAAGAACAAGTCACCATTTTCAGAGTAAGGACCGGACACAACCGTCTGAAATCCCACTTATACAAAAAACTAAAAATAGGAATGTAACTGCGGAGAAGCTGAACAAAATCTGACCACATACTACAATCCTGCAAACTGCTAAAAAATTTGCGAGAAAAGGTCTGGCCAATGTCAATGTCACTGGAGAGGAAACTTTACGGGAGTCTGGGGGATCCCGAGAGGACTACCGAGTTTTTGTTCTCATCTCCTGACATGGTCATTTAAATGGAGGAAACGAAGAGGAAGAATACCCTAACAAGAGCTGCTGAGATTTTCACATTTTAATAGCAATGCTCCAACCTAACTAATTTATTAAGAAAAAAAAGTAGTTTATGAAATACAACAAAATATGTAGATTTTTTTTAAAGCATAGAAGACGAAAATGGCAGAATTTTATTTTTCGTTGCACATTTTTGCTCGTTTTGGCATTTTTATTGCACGCTTTACAATTTTTTTACTGCATGAAATCCGGGCTCTAATTATAAGATTTGGGGTATGATCTGAAACTTTAACGTTTTGCGAAAGCAAAGGAATTCGACTTAACTACTTTTTCACAATTTGCGGAGATATATCATTTTTAGCTTTAATAATAAAAATTTATTCAGTAATTTTTATGTAACCGATTCATAATCAATGAATTGAATTAAACTTTTTTAAAATACATGTTTTTCTTATCATATTCTGATTCTTTGCGGTGACGATGGTCACTTCTTTAATAATTGGTAAATGTCCCAAGCAGCAATATGTAGAAGTTGGTAAAAAGTTCGTCCTGAAATTTCAACATCCTCTCAGAATTGAAGGATTTCCTCCATCCTCAGGACTATTGTTTATTTTAGAGTGAAAATGTACATTTTTTTTTTGCCCTGAAGAATCATTGTAAAAATAGAAAAAGAAAGTGGAATTGATAACTTCATTTTTTTAAGTCGGTCAAAAATATAGATTATTTACAGTTCTAACTTAACATTTACATTATTAAATTGTATAAAGCTGCTAAATTAACAGAAATGGAACATACAACCAAGAAATCATCGATCCTCTATAAAATAAAAAAATAATGAAGCCTTCCTACGCACAGTTAATAAATCGTAAATAATATTTATGCCATATAATAATGGTAACTTAAATAAAGCAAAATGGTTACTACGGCCTCCCAGTCGTTGGAAGTTTCAAGAAAAAATGTTTAAAATATTTATCAGTTACAATAGCCACAGTTTCTGTAGATTTTTGTTAGTTGGGAGTAACTTTTACAATATTCTATTTCAAGTACTAATATTTTTAAGTTTTGATCTGAGGTCAATAAAAAATACAAGAAAATGTAGTTAAAATCTTATACATAGTCGGAATCTTCTAGGATTGATAACTGATCTGTCCTAGATTTTCTGAGCTAATCTATGTGGCCCTGTTGCGTTATCTTATCTGAATCAGACAACACACTATCTTAGATACCATTCCCGGAGACTTCGAAGGTGGTTGGTGTTTCCGTACTTCAGCTTCTCCGATAAGAAAAATATATCTGCCAAGTAGGTCAGTATAGCTTCTTAACCATTTCTATCGGGCACATAAGGTTTAAGAAAAAAAAAATGAAAACAACAAATATCCCAAAACAAAGAAAAAACAAATTTAATGTTTTGATTGTTTATTTTGACATGCTTTGAAAAATTAAACAAAACAAGTTTAAAATGCGCCTGCGCGATCAAAAATTCAATTCAGAAAACGGAATCAGAACCATCGAATACATAATAAATAAACAACCGCTATATCAAAGAAAACTTCAACAATAACAGTAAATCGAAATACGCATGCGCCATTAAAAGAGGATATTAAATTCGGAATTAGCGTCCTTAAAAAGCTAACATACCGATGAATTCTGCAAAATAAATAATTTTTTTGAAATGTTTGCTGGAACAAAATTTTGATTGTAATCAAAATTAGCAACTTCGAAAGCCTAATGAATGATCAACAAATTGATGAAATGCGCACCACCCCTCTCCAAAAAAATAAATAAATAAATATTTAAATTGAATAAACAACATTTTATTTATTTAAAACTTACAACTAGTTGAAATTAGCACTTATCAATTTTTATAGTAATATACAAGAAAAACATCGAAAGAATACGCCGAAATTATTCCAAAAATCAATTCATCAAAAACATAAAACAATTATTTTTAAATAAAAATATTCATTAACTCACTCGTCCCAATTTTCCAAGTAAAATCCATCAACTTTTAGATTTTTGATGTAGAAAGGCACAAACCTATTTAATTTTTACCTGAGTTATAATTATATCAATATTTTCAATTTCACCATTATTGACACACCTGCATCAATTTGGCAGGTTGTTAATTAAGCAGATAAGATAAATGGAGGAGAGTCGGAAGGAATTGGCCTTTAGAAGTGAGCTTTATGACAGGAGAAAGTGCTAACATGCTGTCTGGTAGTCGGCTTACAGCTAGGGAACAAGTTGGAGCTAAGTCCTTCTCAGAGGGAACATACAACTTGCCAAGCCTATCCGGGAACATATTATCAAGTCAGCAGCTCCCCTCCCCTGGCTTATTTCATTTGCATAGTATCTGGCTACTATAGTCCCTTTTAATTTCACTTCATATCCAGTTTCAGCTTCATAAGTCTCGTCTCACTTTCACCACTCGTGCTTCTCGATCAGCTTTTTTTAAAAACTTACATGAGACTTAAAGTAGTGGCCCAAAAAGTTGAAGTAACCCAAAAATTAACGCATTAATAAATAGTCTAGTCACGCATTAATTACTTTTAAAATTGATTTCCCATTTTGGTGCCCTGTACCGCAACATAAGGCTAGATGTACCCATCCTTCTATAATTTACAATTGCTTAAAGATTCTAATGCACTGGCTCTCAATCTGGGGGGCGCGCCCATCATGCCTCGCAATAAAAATAGTAACGCTGAATGTGCTATAACCATGTATTTACAAAGTGCAGATAACATTCTTGATTTTAGGGGTCTCATTTTTATATAATTTACTACGGCTATCGTTAGCACGATCTAATTGACTAGCCGTCGTTAGCACAATATTCAGACCAGGACTTATTTCTTTGGATGCCAGAGCTTCTCTATGGATCAGCAAATGTGTCCAGATACACTCTGGAGATTTTTGTTTCGCAAGTGCGTGCACACTTGCGAATCTTCCAAATCTTCCAGATATTGTACGAGCACCATCAATTGCATATTCCGACGCAATTTTTCCACTCTATATTTGCTTCGTTTAAGATACCAAATAATGCAAGAACTGTTGCTTTGATTTCTATTGGTTTGCAGAATAATAATTCTTCTATTGCTGACATACCATAACAAAAACGAACATAGGTAATTAAATGAGCATCTTTATTGCTATCTGTTGCCTCATCAAGCTGAATAGAAAAACAATTTCACGTAACTTTCCGGAAAAGCTGATGCTTTACATCTTCAGCTATATCACCAATTCGATACATGTATAGACTGCAATTGTTTGACAAAATTATCTCCAAACATAGTTTCTACAATCTCAATTGCAGCTGGCAGAATAAGCTCTTATTCTGATATTGTGAGGCTTTTTGCATTAGCTATTTGATATGAAACTTTGTAAGAGGCATGTTTACAAAGCTTTAGCTTTTTCATTCATAGAAAAACAATTTTTGAAATGCGATTTTAGCTTTTCATATGATTTTAATTTTAATTCTAAGAATTCTCGAGGTTTACTAACACACTCACTATGAAGAGTTTCTAAATGTTTTTTAAGTTTATTAGGCTTCATGCTGTCTGCTGCCAAAATTTTTATGCAAATGACTTATAAAGGCCTTTCTTCTCCATTTAGTTCAGTGTTCGTAAACCCAAAATTTAAATATTTTTCAAAATATTTTCTTGATTTTATCTTCCGAATCACTGTCGTTTGTGCACTTTTTGATGCTTCACTATCGTTTAACGCTCACTTACGCCAACTTCAAAATTTGTTTATGATTCTGTATACATACACAATATAGTTATACTGCTATATAATATTGTTATATAATGCTAGATAATGTTGTTAATTGCAGATAACATGCAAATTATAATATACATATTCACGGTAGATATAGAAGGATCGACCCGACTGAGGCTGGCGGTATGCAAAATTTACACCCGCCACGCAGATGTTATAGAATATTCGAGACAAATCTATGTATTAATATTTTGAATATAGAATTGATATATGATATATTTGAAAATTAGAAGTGATGTATGCATTGTGTGATTATGTAAACTAAATTAAATAGAAACTAATATTACGATTACAGCACGCTTTCAGTGAAAATGATTGTATGGGGGAGGATGAAAATTGTGATCGAGTGATTGGGTCGCAAATACTAAATGGTTGAGAAACACTGTTCTAATGTATTTTAAATATTGGATAATTTGATTATGGAGTTTGTTATCCTTTCCAATTAAATCCGCTAATTATTGGCTGTTGATCTCATTTTTTCTTCTGGCTTCCTTGTGCAGTTCACAATCGACTGATAAGTGTTTAATTGTTAGATATTGCTGGAATTTGTTGCATTTTGGTGGCGATTTTCCTTCCATTAAGTAGCCATGTGTAAGTTTCGAGTGCCCGATTCTCAACCTCATGAATGTAACTTCTTCTTTTTTTGTTCTTGAGACGACGCATAATGGTAAAAAAGGCAAATTTTGGTAGACATTGCTCATATCTTCTAAAAAAATAGTCGCTTGTAAACTTGTAAACACAGTGGCTGTTGCGATTGTTGCATTGTCCGCCTTAATACAGCATCGCGTTCTCACCAAAAAAATGGCTGTTTGTTATTGTTTGTGAACTACAGAGCTGGCAATTATAAGGATATCAGCCAGCTGGCTCTGATAGTAGATCTGATAATTTATCCGGGAAATATTTATGTTTATAAGTAATATGCAACAAAACATTACCATCCTTAATTGTGAAAGTCGAAATGTATGAGTAAAATGAATAAAGAGGGGTGTGGAATAAATCAGCCCTCGTAATTTTTCGGCTGATTAAATCTTCTCAAGTCCTTATTTCTCGCTTAGATAGCTTCATTGGACATCATCCCAACTGCTAGTGTTCTAACACGAATACATTTGTTCATGTGCTTGGACTAATGGCTTATGCACACTTCCTGGCATTGGGTATCAGTTATAAACAAACATATATAGTTCAACAGACTCTTTCGTGCAAGCTGCAAAACGCTCAAAATCGATGGCGAATCACCTAGAAAAATTCTGAAGAATGATACTAATTCTAATTCTGTAGAACTTTCTCAGCAATTCTACGTTAAGTTATATTATCATTGCGACAAGAGTACAACGGTATTCTTCAAAATAACAAACTGCTGTGTTTCCATCGTTATTTGATCCAAAATGTTTTACTGCATAAACAAGCAATACGATTTTTTCTGGCAACCGTTTTTGTACTTTGCTTTTGGTATAACCGAAAATTTCCAACTCGATAGCATCTTTTTTTTAAATCCACAATTTGAGTATTTGTAGCAGATAATATATACTCAAAAACATCACTAGACAGCAAATGTAGGCGTGATGGGAAGTTACTCCGAAATCGTACGAGTTATATCTTTTGACCGACTAAATATTGACGAAAGATTATTTCCTAACTTGGAGGTAGCATCGCATTTGCTGCAGGTTTGATCCATTATGCACTAAAGGTCTTGCCATCTATCATGGCAAATTATATGACATGGTCATCTTAAGAACATATCGAATTATATGAGCTGAGTTTTCTCTATCTACATAAAACACTGTCAGCTGTAAACGCTCTATTTGTGATTCAGTAGCTGACACTTTTTTTCTTGTCTGTGCAGCAGCTTCTTTTTCAAAGACCCTTTTAATTGGCCCAAGAATCCGATGGAATGGCGCCAAATTATCCTGTTGTCACCATTTGTTCATAGTTGCAGAGGCACTAGGCAAGAACTAGAGAGTTGAATCAATAAGGTTAAAACTTTGGTCTAGGGCTTGCTCTTCTAGTTTCTAGTCTTCAGAGTCTGACTGTAGATGTTCATCTTACGTATCACTTATAGTTAGAATGACCGGAACTACCATCGCTTTTCAAAATAATCGGCTTTGAACCCATCATTAACAGAAAAAACAAACTGTCTACTTTTTTCTTGTGTTAGTGACCTCAACACTAATACCAGGAGATCTTTTATTGGGTTTTCGAGGGTTCTGATTCCATTTTTGTAGTCAGAGACGTAAAACTCCAGACCTTCTTGAATTTTTTTATCTCGAAAGGATTACGAACCATACCTCCACCATACATACGAGCTCTGATCTTTGCTCTGATCATTATGAGGTACACTTAGTCCTTCTTGATGCACCCGCCATCCTGCAAAGAAGGCCAGCAATTGTTGGTGGCTCAATCGACTGGGATGCGTATAGAGAATCCTCTCGGTCCCAGTTTATATTTAAAATGGAACCGAACTGGAAGATGCTGTGGAAACTTTTTTAAAAAATGTTGAAGAAGCTGCTTGGTCTTCGACAATATCCAGGTCCGAGCCCTCAAAAAAAAGGACCTACCGCAATACCCTCAGTACGGAAGGGATTTAATCAGAACAAAGAGAACAGCGCATATGGTAAGGCAGACTGACAGACGCCCATCAGACAGGCTGATAATCAACAGACTAAACAACAAATTTAAAAGACAAATCCAAAAATTCAATAGGACAAACTATGATGCATACATAAATAACGTTTCGACTAACGATGGAAGCTTGTGGAAGCATACCAAGAAGTTGCTAAAACATCGATAGGTATCAGCACCCCTCCGAAAAGAAGATGGTTGCTAGGCCGTATCGGATGAGGACAAATCTAAACTCTTCGCTACATTTCGTCTGTATTAAAACCATTTACTGACTTTTCAAATACAGAACATGAAACCCTAATACTTAACACATTAGACATTCCACTTCACTTAACACTACCACATCCCTCGTTTACTCCATTTCAAGTTGCACTACAAATCAAACATTTGCCTAAAAAAAAAAAACTACTGCCGATGCATTCCAACAGATGCCCTGGAAAGCTCTGGTTTTTTGTGACGACAATTTGCAACTGTATCCTCAGAGCGTTTAAATTTCCATTACAGTGGAAATAGTCACTCATTAAAATTATCCACAAAACAGGTAAAGACATATACGGTCATTTGTCCTACAGACCGATTAGCTTCTTTCCTATATGCTCCAAAGCATTCAAAAAATTAATATATAAACGTTGACATACTGACTTGCCAAAATATAATACCTGATAATCAGTTAGGCATTCGTACATTACATTCAACCACACATCAATTGCAATGAGCTACTGACTACGTTTCTGGAGCTCTAGAGCAAAAACTATATGCAACCGGTGTATTTTTGGATGTCGCTCAGGCGTTCTCAGTCTGGCAGGGCTCGGGAATTTCTTCCATTCGTCCAGTATTGGCGGGAGTACCCCAAGGTTCAATAGTGGCGCCTCTACCATAAACTCACGATAAATCCGTTAATAATGAAGCATTGACTGCAGCTTACGCTGACGATACAATATTCAAAAAACATCAAGATCCTATACAGGCCTCACTAACTTTACAACATCACTTCCATGGTACAAACTATGGAATATTCTACTCAATCATGACAAATCGAAACACAACCAAAATCCTCAGACGGACATATCTTGGACTTGCCTTCTTCAGAAGGATGACACTAGGCCCGCATGTTCAAATGAAACGACAGACCCTTAATAAATGTCTCAAACTACTTTACTCACTTTTTTCCAAATCTTCAAAAATCGAACAGTGACCGAAACTAAATACATACACATACTTACTTAAACCCATACGGACATACTCCTCACAGATATTCGGTATAGCCAAAAAGACCCACTTGCAAAACCTCCAAACTTTCCGATTCAAAATATTACGACTCATTACAAATGGACCTTGGTACATGACAAACGAAATCCTACATACTGACTTAAACCTACATGTCGTCGACGAAGTTATAAGAACACTTTATCAACGATTTTATAATAACTTAAACGAATATATCAAAATACCGATTTGAGATATGGCTACTGCCAACATGCCGTGACTACGGGGAGGAGATTAAAAAGGTGCTGGATGAGAGATATCCTATCATAATTAGGGATTGATCTTTCTAAACCATCATACGGACATCAACTGATCCTATCTTAAATAACAAAGAGAGATTCAAGCCAAGGAAGTGGTACTGTTGGGTACTCTAATTTCTCATGCCCCACATGGAAAAGGTGACAATTGATTTGGAAAAGATTATAATTGACGTGGAAATGCTATAAATAATATGAATATTAATCACAACTCACTCCTTTCAAACGTCGCGCTCAAGGATTCGCTTCCAGAACAAGACGCCTCGTTACGGGATCCCGATTCTCATCCTGTGTATGTTAAGTGGAGGGAGAACCGTTTCGAGTTCGAGACTCTCTCTTCGAGTACGTTTCGTCTCATTAGCAGTGTAGGGCAATAAACATGAATGTTGATTGGTGGTAGGTCAGTACTGTTTATTGTAAAGAGCGTAATTCTCTATGAATCTCCATTTTTTTAAAAAATATTGTATAGACAAACTAATGAACGGTTGCGCGTAAGATGGGAAACACCTATACTCTTTAAATAGCTTCAGACAGCAAACTTGTCAAATATATATACTCTTGAATTTTGTTCTTAACATTTTGATTTATTTTACTAACTTTAAATCGCGTGCACTAATTCGTAAGTAAATGTTATTTCGATAACAAGAAGTTATTGTTAGGTGCAAGCGCAATGACTAACAAATTAAAATTTAGTTATTTGCACGTTTCTTCAATAAACATTTCACTCGTAATAAGATAGAAAACAAATAATCAATTATACGGACCAGTAGTTAAATACGTCAACACAATTTAGTTTGGTAAAATAAGAAAATGGTGCGAGAAATCTCATTCTGAGTAAAACCCAAATTTAATATAGAACTCGTGAGTAAAGAAAAGAATTATATGATGCATGAAACAATTAGTCAGGCGGGAAGATCGTAACAGCCCACTAGAGTCACAATGAGAGTTGGTTCATCTTGATATTGCACGTATTGTTTCCGAACAGAGGCAGGAATTGTTAGGGGGAGCTGGAATGTGATGCTTTAAAGGGTAAAAGGCCGTAAAAGGTTTTATGTCTTTCTGCAATGTGGAATGTTGATTTGTATTTTCCTGATTATTTTTTTATATAAAATATTCAATTTATTTATCTACTTCCATGTCATATTAAATATTAAAACATTTGATTATGTTTTGAATCATTAGTTTATCCGATTCGCATTGTATTATTTTCTGATTAAGAAAAATATCAGAAGTGATTATACAAATCTACCTAATGAGAACCTGTCGTTCTACTGACTGCTATGCTAAGAACTCGGGCATAAAGTAGAATTAGTAATGTTAATATTTTAATTATAATTTAGAGGAAAGTTTTCAGTAATTTTGATCATTAAATAAAAAAAATATCGGTATGTCATACTAAAATCTTAACAGCACATATTATTTGAAATGATCTTGGATTGTTTATTCATTATATTGTTTATTTATTATTATTATTACACATTATTTATGACCTTGATTGTTTGAAATGATACTTACATGAATTTTCAACTAGAAAGAAACGAATTTAAAAATACTAAATATTTGAACGAATACATATCATTAGGTCCGAATTCATTCTCAGAGGAATCCGTGTGTATCTTTTTTAATTGCTCACAAAATTAGTTAAGTAGTACAACTGGCCTGTCGCTGCACTAAATTTCTAATAAATGCTTCGGCAGGCGCCATTGTACGGAGCACTGCTGTCTCAGTATATCAGTAAAACTACAGCGAACGGACTACAATCTTTCCAAAATGGAATTATTAAGAAAATTGTAAAACCCTCACATAGATAAAAAAATAAAATACTTTCTTACTCGCATAAATCATTCTCTAATTATTCACAACAATTGGCAATTCCACTTTTTATATAACTGGGCTTACCACTATCTGATCCTCTGATGTCAGTATTTAAGATCCTCCTTTATACAAATATACTGATTTACAAAAGTTTATCTAATAAACAAAAAAATCTATAAAACAATAAGCTTACTTAAAGAAATAATAAATTTATAATCAATTTAAAAAAAAGTTAATCAAGTTCACAAAAAAATAACAGCAGCAAAATTCACTTAACAGCAAAAAAAAAAAAATCTGCAAATAAAAGTTTATTCATCAAAAGTAAGAAATTTGGGTATTCTGACAAAAATCAAAAAATATTTTTCAGTTGGAAACATGTTGTTTATTTAAAATCAGAGCATCAATATTTGGCATAATGGAGCACAACTTGATTCTTAAGTCCTCTTTCCCTCTTACTACGGTAACCATCCTGCATTATTTTTTAAAATTATAAATAAATAAATCCTGTTTATTCATCTTATAATAGATACATTCAATAACAATTTTAAATAAAATTGGTATCAATCATTTAGCGTGTTCAAAAAATGGTTTTATCTATGACTTTTGTGTGTCTTTTCGCTTACCATCTGGAAAGTCCTTGCGTACTACCGTATAGGAAAACATTTTTTAATCCATTATTCAACAACCCAGCGGAAGCAGGGGTTACAAAACGTTGGCTACAACTATTAATAAATTAAAATCGGGCTATTTGAGAAGAAATTGGGGTGGTAATATGATGGTTTGCTTGCAGGATGTAGGCGTGGAAATCTGAACGAAAAGCGTGTACTAAAACAAGTTCAGTAAGGATTTTTCTTCTTTTTTTCTTTACTTTATTTTTCGGATTTACGTGATCGAGATAACCGTTTTATTCCTGCAATAAAGAAATTGTACTAGGATCAACCTGATGTACAGGTTTTGTCACATGTGCTGAAAACCAGTACTGGAAAACGAATATTTCACTGTTTTATTTCGCTGTTTCATTTAGAGCAACATTTTAGCAACGAGAGAATATTTCACAAGTTTTGACTACAGTGTCAAACTGCAGGGAGTGGACTATAAGGGATGCAGTGGAAATAGGAGCGGGTGCATGGTGCAGTGTACACTCTCGCCACTGAATTGTTAAATTCAATCAACCCCCGGCTTCTGCATTGGCTAGTCCTTATCGAGAGCCAATTGGCAATGGCTTCAATAATTGATACCTTTCAGAACTTCAATTTATTAGAAAAAAAAATGTATTCCACAACTTAACGCAACCCCCTAAGTTGGATGTATTTTTATATTGGTATGTAAATTGGTTTATTTGATTGTGGTCATTTCTTCTCTTATAAGGATTCTAAGGAAATCCTTTATAAGTTCTTTTTACCTTGTTGAAAAATTGGAAATTAATCATCGTAGCTCCAAATCAATTAATTATTTTGGTATGAACTGATTAAAAATTTGTAAATAAATGTATTTATCCAGGAGATTATAGTTATATTAAACAGAGAGAACAAATAACAAGCAGTAATACCGCCTTGGTCATTGGTTATCAAAAAATTTATCTTTTTAAAAAATGTATTGTTTATAATTAATGTTTGATTATAAACTATGGTCTGGACCGTCTCAGTTTATCATATTTATTTAATATTTAAGGAGCTTTTGATGTCCGGCACCGTATCCATCCTTATTGAAAAAATAACATTCAATAAAAATTCAAAATAAATTTGTATTGTACATGTGTGAACAATCTATGTTATATATTATGCAATTATATAATCATAACTAAAATTAATCAGATTACCGTCATTAAAATTAAGTTAATGTACTATATAGATAATTATGATTAGAAAATAATGTAACCATTGGTAGAACTGCTACGACTATTTTATACTAGAAGACCAAGGTTCCATCTTATTTTCTAGTGTCTTGGAGGTTTATCGGGATTAGGAAGAACGGTAACCAACTAGTTTGTATGGAAATTGTAATCTTCTTATTTTCTTCTTCTTCGATCTTCCCATTTAAATGGCCAAGTCAGGAAATGACAGAATAAAGTCGGCGGTACTCCTGAGATCCTCCAGGTCGCCGTACAGCTTGGTCACCAAGTCAGTAGGTTGAGGCCACCTCTGCCTCCGTTGCTCCTCCATAAGGATGCATGACTGCAGAATATGTTCTGTAGTCTTTTCGCCTCTTCCACATTCACACAAAGGAGTTGGGCCAATTTTAAATTTTTTGTGGAGATGAGAGTTGAGCCGATTATGACCAGTTCTGAGACGGAAAATTAAAACCTGTTCTTTTCTGGAAAGCAAGTAGTAAGGATCCTGGGGTTTAAATTCTGGATGTTGATTGTTCCACCTCTGCTGAATTTATGCTTTATTTATGGTTTTAACTTCCTACAGTCGAGGTATGGAGGTGATCTGAGGAAGTTTGGAACCTTCCTTGGCAAGTTTATCAGCCAGCTCGTTTCCTTGTATTCCACGGTGCCCAGGAATCCACTGCAGGGTGACTTGTTCATATACAGTTGTAAGGCGAATTGTAATCGAATGAGATGTATCTATTTCAAGCAAAATCCACCAGGTATGGGAACTAAAACGTCACAGATAATTTGTTTATTTAAAAAGCAATTTGTGGAAAACGGATTTTGGATTGTAGGGATTGGATTCGGGAGGGATTTGATGCTTACGTCAAAGCCCAAATCTTAACTTAGAATTTACAGATAAACCTTAGGAAGTTATGTATATGAGTTTTTGTAATATATTTATGACTTTTTTGATGATTCCACATAAGGGGTTTTGCTAGATAAAGTTCTAGGTAGAGCATGTGCTCAATTAATATTTAGGTAATTCTTTAACGATAATAATAGCAAATAAGATCAAAATAATTTATTACTTATTTTTTTATTCCTCTTTATGAAAATCCTTTATATGTTTTTATGAGTTACCGGGTTGAAGAATAGGACATAAATGATCATGCTTAAAATAAATTAATAATTTTGTAGTATAGGTACTGAATTAAAATTTATAAATAAATTAATTCATCTATTCTAATAGTTAAATTAATTAGATAAGTGGCATTAACAATCTGTAATACTGCCTAACTTATAGGTTGTCAATGACTTATCTTTTTAATAAAATTTAATGAAGATTTTCACATTTATTTTTTTATAATTAATTAAATAAATGTACAGACCATTATGATACTATTTGTAATATTTCTAATAAGTTCCTAAATGATAAAACAAATAGCATAAGAAGTGTAAATAAGATCAATATAATCTTGGTTCCATATTCGGTTAAAATAACCATAATGTTGTGAATTTAGACAGTTTAGCATCATTTATATAAGGTAACAAAAAAAATATTAAAATGTCAACAAGCTCGTGAAATAGCTCGTATATGATGGCAGCTATAAGTAGTGATTAGGCAGTTGACTTATATTTGTTTATGCACTTGTAAAAAATTTCAGTGACTGAAATATTCTTGTTTCTTGTTATTGACTACTGATTTTTTTTTTAAACTTTAATAAGTTTAATTCCACAGTTTTTAGTAAAAACTTCGGATTTTAATATTTTTTAATTATTAAAAGTTTCTCTGCTATTGTTTTTACTACAAATGACCGCATGAATTTTTAACGAGTTCGCGGTTTTGGATTTATACATTAAATCTGCGTGCCTAAAAATGTTTTACACACCAAAATAATCCATGGGCCATTGTCATTGTCGTGCCAACAGATTTAACTGAAGCAATCTAATGAAGATATAATTAATTATACTATGCCAAAAGACGACGCTGTATGTCCACCTCTCACCGTTAATTCTAAACGGTTTAACATTAAGTACATTTCTCATGTTTATTAATTTTTGAAATTTATATTAGATCATTTTTCTCCGTTACACTCCAGTCATTCTAAATGTCGCCTTTAGTTTCCTAGTTTATTTAAGCTCTTCTGGGCCAGTCCTATTTCATGAATCTATCTCTCTTGACCACCAACGAATTTTCGTCAGTTTATATATATATATATATATATATATATATATATATATATATATATATATATATATATATATATATATATAGATATATATAATGGCATTCTTGTATTCCAATTACTTTATAAAAAACCTGAAAAATAATTTTTTTTCGATCCCAATAGTTGCCGCCTCGGCCATAGAAGAGGATCCCCAATCCGCAATATTTGAGATCAACAAAAACTTGTCCTAAAACCTATTGTTTTCAATACTTTTCAAATTATTTGAACTCAATAAGGTAACATTATATTTGCAATTAACGTTTGAAGTTAAATAAGAAAAAATGTAATTTTAATAATTTTCAAACAGTGCACCTTAACTGTGCAACAACAAGGGCTGGTAATGGAATTCATAAGTGAAATTTGTATAAAACTATTTACATAAATAAGAATTTAAAAAAAACAACTATTAACTATACGGATTATGATAAAAAGTAAATGCTATAAAATACATAGATATTCAAATTATATATAGAAAATAAATTCGATGTATTTTTATATTCTAAATATTAAAAAAACACACTTGAATTAAAGGAAATAATCGTGAATTATTATCAAATAATCTTTCATTACAAGAAAAAATAAATTAAATTAACAAAATGATGCACGTTCTCGGCTAATAGTTTTTGTTTTCATAAACCAATTTATAAAACAAACAAAGAATGCACTAGAATGAAAACAAATAATAGTGAATTATTCTAGACTTACAAATAGAATGCCGAAGACCCATCGACGTAAGAAAAAGAGAATGAAATGTTGGGGCATGTAATATTTATAAAATTAAAGAGGAAATGAACAATAATTAGAAAAGAAATTAATTGTAAAAATGTTAACCCTCCCAACATCAGATGAAAATGAGACTTAATACTAGGTGAGGTACTTACGCGCCCAGTCTAATTTGTTGGTGATTTTTGCTATTTGCCTTTTTTTAATTGCTGTAAAAACTGTAGGGAAAGGAAATGAAATAAATAAATGAAATCTTACCTACATTTTTACAGATGTAAAATTACAGTGGTTTTTGAGGGAAAAAAAATCGCCATTAACCGTATAATGCAATTTTTCTCAAATCAACAACAGGAATTCATTACAGATAGATAAAGGAAACAATCATTGTAATTTCATAAATGTATCTCTGTTTTTACACTTAACGGCTTACAACAACAATGACATGGCTTACAAATAAACTAAGTGGGGTCAAAAAAAAGTTATTGAATCATTCCCTGAATTTCAAGAGAAAAGAGCAATTTAGGTGATGCCGGGGTAATAAAAAAGTGGTGATTGAAAACTGTTTCGAACCCCGCCACTGCATATCTGGAAGCCGTTTTTTCGCTAAAATCTGAATAAAAACAGGTTTTTCGGCTTTTGTGCAAGACAGTCATTTTTCGTCATTAGCGGTGAAGGCAGTCTTTAAAATGATGGCTCAATTATTGGATTTGATAAAGTATTAAGAGAGATGCGGCATAACGACTAAAAAATACCTTTGAGATATAATATATAAGAATAACCATTATTCGGAGGAGAATGGATTGATTACCAAGTAAATTAGTCAGTGGCCTGTGAATTTTAGTTGTTTTTTTTTGGCATGTGTATCCTTTTCTTGAAAAATAAAATTAAATTAAAACTTTCTTGATTGTTTTGTTTCAGTTTCAGTTATTGGAGTCTTCATTGTAATTTTCTTATACGATGTTGAAGTGGATTGAGAAAATTGTATGAATTGTAAAGTAAATTTTAATAAAGAAAATTAATAAAATTGATAATTACCTCGATTACCTGGTGTAATAGAGCACTCACCAAAATAATACTGATATAAAAAAATAAATAAATAAAAAAAATAAAAATAAAAATAAAATAAAAAAACAAACAAAAAAACAAAAAAAAAGTAAGGAAAATGTGATAGAGAAGGAGAAGAGAGGTTTATTCTTGACTGTGACGATCGTACCAGGAAGCCTAACTATAAGTGAAAATACGATTTTCTTCCTTTACGTTTGAGACAAAGAACACATTTTTTCTGTAAAAATTATTTTAATGGCAAAATAAAACAAGAGTTAACTGATCTCAATCAAGTAATAGCTAACTCTGTCCCTCGGAAATCTTCCACACTGCAGACCGCCTGATATATAGTAGTGTGCCCCGAACTTTTGTTGAAGTTGAATTAAATTTAAAATTATATTGTTATTTCCCGGACAGTTTTCATAAACTTAGCTTTCTTTTTTAAAGCAGTTTTATTTCTATCCTCTTTGATTATCGGGCGCAAGATGGTTTAAAAAAAAAAAGTCTAAAAACTTTAATGCTAAGAGGATCATTTCTTTTTACGGTAAAATTCCCAGTTAAAATTTTGTTTTAATAACATAGTAAGTTGAAAAGAAGGGAAGGGGATGATGTAGAGTTCAATTTGGGGTATAAATGAGGAGTATAACATCCACCCAAATGCCCCCTCCATCGGAACATATTTACCACACAGCCTTCCCTACTCTCAGACTACCATTTTTTAATATTCCCATTAGCTCATGATACGCTGCCAGAGCTTTCTCGTCTCTCAGCATGTCTGCGGTTTTTAATTTAGCTCACGTTTCTAATATATCAACACTTAGAAAGCCTTATTAGAAATAACGATTTAGCTGATGAAATTAAATTTTGTAATACCAAGTACTAAAAAAAAAAAAAAAAAAAGAATCCGCGAGCAGCAGCAGATTTCCGCCACTAAAGTCGTATTTTCCACTAAAATAACAATATTATAAAAACGGGAGAATGAAGACAAATTTTAGACCCACAAAAGACAGTTCCCTATCATACCGAAATTTACCCATACTTTTATTATATTGTTCTGCCTCTCCGCTGATTTTCATACCGAATTTCAGCTCATTTGACCGAACGGGGGCCGCTGGAGTTGAAGTAGCTAAAATAAAAATTTCTTTGCTAGTACTGATCAGATTTCGATCAAACTTCTTTTGTTTTATAGGTAATTTAATTTCCATTCAAATGCAACAGGTTTTGAGCCCCCTAATTTGGAGGGATTCCAGAGGTCACAAATATTTAAACAAATCCGAGGTGGGAGACCAAGTTGAGACTAGGGTTGGAATATCGATATATCGCTTTATCGATATATCGGATTTGAAAAACCGATATATTATATCGTCATCCTGACATCCGATGTATCGATATTTTACACCGATATATCGGTGATAATGATATTTTAAACTTTTGTATTTTATTTTAATTAGAAATTTCCTTTATTCTTTACCAGATTTTTAATTTTATCCGTGAGCTGTACTTTACAGTTTTAATCAAGTGAGCTTAATTATTTAATCAATCTAGGACGCTGTCTTTGAGCTGTTGTAACTTCCTTACTTTTATAAATCATAGGCGTCACTAACGGTCAGTTACCTGTTCATTGTTGTTGTTGTTGTTGTTAGTGTGATGATTAAAGTGAAACAGAAACTAAAATATCGCCGCCAAAAAGTGAAGCATCGAAACATTTTAAATCGAGAGACAGTAAAAGTGCGGAGTGCAAATATTATCACAAAATATCTCGTACATCGGGAAACACAACAAACCTACGGTCACTCCTCAATGCTTCCTATTCACACGTTTTTTGTCTCAATCAGGGTCAGGTGTTTCTGCAACACCATATACCTTTCAATCAGAAGCAAATGAAACATAAGAAGTAGTTTCCAAAATATCGCATTATTTGAAGAGGGAGGTGAACGAGGCAGAAAAATTAATGATGCTATTTTATATTTTATCTGTAAGGTTACTCTACCTTTCTACACTGGAAAGAATACAGTGAAAAGTATTATATAGGGAAAATGTCCCAAAATTTGAAAACAAGATTAAAGCAGCAAAAGGCAAGTTCCAAAAATGAAAGTGTCAATTTCAAAATCGATATGAAATTTAAAATCATTACATAGACATAATAAATAAAATAGACATTTAATGAAAGAACTAATAATTGTAATGAAAATAGTAAATTTAAAATAAAAATAAGATCTAGAAGAATTAAAAAAGAAAAGAGAACACTAGCATAACTATTGCTAGATAGTGAAGGCACAGATCAGAATATTCAAGAATAGGAATCGAGGAACATTAGGTGGTTGTTAACTATTTTTTAAATTTTATTGTGTTTCAACATTTCACAGTGTGTCATATGCATAGTAAATTATAGGTCTACTCGTAATTGTACTTTCGTCCTTTGTTATGAAATAGGGTCCAGGTTTTTCCTCCTTTCCCTTCAAATAAACTTAAGATTTTAAGATTACCAAAACAAAAAATAATATGGATCAATCATTCACCAAATTGAAATAAAACAGGCAATACTATAAATGTAAATAAATTGTTGCATATAATCATTGGTTAATTTATTAATTTATTTAGGTTATATATTACATGTTAATTTATGAATATATTGGGGTAAATATGAGAATAAACAATATTCAGTTGCCAAAGAATAATTAGTAGACAAGATTGAAACACATATACTGTTAATTAATCGTATATAAAGACAAACAGGTAATAATATAAATGGTGATTGTATGAATTAAATGTTTTTAGATAAATGTTTTGGGAATTCTCAATGTATGCATGGAAACTTCATAAAATACAATTTTTTTTGGAAAAAAATGAAAAATTTGTAGAATAATATAATATATGAAATATGGCAAAAAACCTTCAAGATAAAAATTTATTAAAATACTAATTTTTTTCACCGAAGTATTATTCTTTTCTATCTGTTTTTATAATGATTCATGAGTAAAAAAAATATTGTTCTATAAATAATAATTATATTATTTCATAACCTTCTCATAAATTTCATAACGTTATGCTCATTTAATGCACAGTTTCTTTGCTTTTTCGTACATTTTCTTTCGATATGTCGATATATCGATATTTTTCTACCGATTATCGGTGGATATCGATATTTGGTTTCGCGATATAATAAAATATCGAATGTCGATATTTTTCTTTCGATATTCCAACCCTAGTTGAGACATCCAAAAGATACTTCCCTAACACCAATTTAATTCAAATACAAATATTCAAACCTATAACCTAATGTGTGGAACTTTAAAAAACCCAAAATTTCAGAATAACATGACTGAAATTTACCCATTATTCAACTGTATCGTCCTGCCTGGAAGGAAGTTTTACATACTGAATTTCAGCTCATTTGACCCAAAGGGAGCCGCTGGAGGTGCTTAAATGTAGCGGGAAACAAAATATATATATATATATATATATACTATATATAGTATAGACAAATCAAACATCTTCAAAACTTCCATAAACGTGCTTTTTGTGAAACGGACAAAAAAACGCAGTTCTGCCGCTCACAGCCGATCTTCGATCCACTGCAATAGTCTATTTTTTCGGAGAAAATACTACTAAAAAGAGCAAAATAATAACTTATGGTTGTATTATAATCAGATGTTGTAGGAAAAAAATCAACAATAAAATCAATCTAAATGGATCTGGACAAAGTCTAATTTTACTAAAATTGATAAGCTGTTTTTCGTAATACATTAATTATTTTGTTTACAATGAAAACGCCCATAATGCTATCGCAACTTTCATGTGTGTGTGTGGTGCAAAGGTATTATTAATACCTTGATTTTTTTGTTCTAAAAGAAAAAACATTATATGAAAATATAGACACTGGTCCTATGGTTTTACGCCCGAATGAACAATAGACGTTTGTAATATCTTCAAACTGATTTCCATATTTTTTCTAGTTTTTGATTTTGTTTTGGTATAATTAATGATTTTTGTGTGAAGAGTCGCAATAGTTTAAACCTATTAACTTTGTCGGTTTATTTGAGTATCAATATATTATGAGTTTCCGGTAAAATATAGTATTTATACAGATTCCGAACCTTCTAAGGAAGAAATAAAAACACAAAGGAATAAAATCTGTTTTTCATCTAGCTATCTTGATTTGTATGTTCTTCAAAGGTATGTAGTCTACAATTCATTGTGTTACACGAGGCATCTTTGTAGAAAGAAGATATGGAGGACATGTTTCCGTTTAAGTATGAAATCGTGAATGATGAAAAGGTATAATTCGAGTATTAATGAGAATTCAATGAAGTTTGCAACATATTTTTCAAATATCACGCAATAACTTGGTGTAATGCTAAATCAAACGTAATATCAATCGGTGGTACTACGAGTGGTATCAATAATATCAGTGGTTGTGAGTCTGAAATTATGTCTGAAGATAAATCATAATAGAGTCTAACCATGTACTCCGAGGATGTATTCTCATCATTTAGCTAAGCGATGTGGTAACCGATTGCATGAATTATAATTCTGGAAGAAATTTTTTAAGACAGATGTCTTAAATTCTGCTTAGAATACCTATTTTCTAATTATTTGTCTTCTTCGTTCGTGATTTTGTGTTTATAAGATTCAATTTTTGGATCTGAATTTACTTAACTTCTAGATTAGGGTGTTCTCCGTGGTTGTTTTCAAAGGATATATTTCTGGCATTGCTATTTAAAAGAGAGGGTCGCAGATTTGGGGACTGTTATAAATCTGAAAGCCAGATAGTTGCCAGCTGAGTTCGACTTCAACAGCTGTGGTAAGATGGATGGTCCCGCCCATGGCGAATTCAACTAAAATATACCGTATTTTATTGCAGGTTGTATCTCTAATAAGCAATACATTGGCATGCGGTGTTTACTGATGTTTGGAATAATTTTTTGTTTGAAACAAATCATAGAAACATGCTGTCAGTTCAGAGGTAAAAGTGACTATGTGACATTTTTACCAAAATGAGGTTCCTTACTACCTACATGTGCCTGAACCATATATATGCTACAGAATTGCCAAAAATGTGAAATTACCAGTAATTAGGTAATTATTGATAATTTTGTAAAATTTGAAGCGTAGGTTCCGGCCCAGATAAATAGTAAGGAACCTCATTTTCGCAAAAACTTAATCACTTTTACCTCTGCTCCGAAGATATAACGCATTATGGCAACTGATTCTTCCTTTTTAGTTGGTCTTACCTTCACTTCAGGGTGATACATAAAGTTGATGTAAAGCTTTTTTGTTATAATTTTTTTTTTAGTAATACTTAAGGTTGGTTGGTTGTTTTGATGTTTTTAGGTGCAAAACATCGATGTCATTAGCGCCCAATACGTATCATCCATCATATTACTGCAGGAAATAAGGAAGTTAACAAAACAAAACGTGTATATATATATATATATATATATATATATATATATATATATATATATATATATACACACATATACAAGCACCCACACATAAGTAATACTTAAGGTATACCTAGTGCAAAAACTGTTTTGTTGTTTTTTGTTGTTGGTTACATTCTATATCTTGCAAATGAATAGGATTAGGTATTGTTGATTTTTCACTGTTTTTTTTTAAACATATATTTTATATGGTTTTATCAGTAAGATGTTTGGTGATAATCCTTGGGATCAGTAGAATCAGTAGAAGATCAGTAGCTGCTAATTAATAATGACTAATCTTCTCAGAGTCAGTTTCAAGCGTTTTTCGTTCGTCAGTGTTTTGAACATTACTGCTTAAATCAACTCTTCGTCAGCTCAACGATTAGTACCAAGTCGTTTAAATTGTTCACTTGAGATAATCTGCTCTTCAAGAAATATAAACTAAACCGGAAGACATTTTTATTTTTGCTATATTAGCATTTAGTGACGTAAGTGATAATTCAAAACAACAATTTAATTTTTTTTTACAAAGATATAAATTTTCATTTTACCTTAATCTACATATTAATAAACATAATGAGTATCGAAATACCCAAATTAAATTGAGTTGAAAATTAATACAATTAGTGTAACCTAACAAAAGGAATAAGACAGACCCAAAAGAGAAGGGATTTAGCTAATAACAAAGCCCAATATTGACAAAAGGAATAGTCAATATATAGCAGCTGAGAATATTAAACACTTCCAACTGTGCTAATTTTGAAATCAAACAACGAAAAGGTGGCTGACCGCTTTTTAGAATTTATAATTCAACAAAATTTGTCTGTATTTTGATATATTAGAAGGACGACTATGAATTGATGGCTAGGTTCTAATAATGGTTAGCCTTTGGCTCTAGTTTCCTCACTCAGTATCCATTGGCTTTCAATCCCAGTGACGCGGCTGGGATAGAAGCGCTGGGATCTCTTGGAGTCCTGCATTGCCAACCAGGGTTCGTAGATCCCTAGAACGAATGTAAATATTGTATATGTGTCTTGTAGAATGTTAAGAATGTTATTGTATATAAATGTTGTCGAATGTTTTCACGATAATTTATTTTATTTTTAATAAACCTTAATTTGGTTTATCTTTGTTGTTTATCATTTGTGATGTACATATTTTTTTAATTATTTTAATTTATTTGTTTACTTTGTGTATATGGAGTAAATACATCATACAATACTTACAGCCCTAATACTTTTAGCTATTGAATATGGAAGCTTGCATTATTTCTCAATATCATTTTATCTCAAAAAAATCTTGAAATAAATTTTAAAATTTTCTACTTACAATTAGTTTCCTTGACAATATAAATTTTTCATTTCATAATATAAAAGCAAAAATTATTAACTTCAAAAATGACTTAATTGTATGCGTTTATCGTCACTCTCCACTATCTAAGGCTTTATATGTTAAAAATTATTTTTCTAAAATCGTTAGCTTTCCAACATCTATATGTTTATACATCTATACAACGTGAGTAAATATTTCTCCTTTACTTACCTATTAAATTCCTTCATAGTTTATATTTGATATAAATACTAACCATTTGATATAACTACTAACAATGAGAGACAGTTAATTATTTAATATTAACAAAATTAATAGTAATTTACAGACAGAAATTTTGAAAATTCGGCAGTTAAGCCCTGTCAGACTGCTTCCGTGAGGATTAGACCTAGCTGATATTAAAGAGCATTTTACTGTACATTGATATAAGGAGTTTGATCAAATTTGTTTGAGCTTTTTCGAGAAAATTGTAAAATCGACGATATAAAGTGGCACTCCTGGTTAGTATATTTTGGCAAAAAAATTGTTGTAACATCACCGGTTCATACCTACGTTTAAGTCAGTTTCGTAAAACTTTTCTTTTTGGATCTAGGCTTACCACACATGCATACAGTATCACAATACATTCTCTTACTAGGTATATATTTCATATATAGTTAAGTGAAAGTAACAAAGCCTGAGATAGTGTTCGAATTATATCTGCACGTTTATCTCTATTCAATAAGACGTAAACTGTATTAAATCTAATTTTGTTGATTTTTATGTTACTATCGTATTTTGATTATTTGAAAATATTCTTGAAGTATAAGTATCGTAAATAAGCTTAAATGATAGTAAAATATGCTTTACCACAATTATGAAGATTTATCACATCCACAAGCAATGCAATGGGATCTGAAACTTATTTTTGCTATTCTGTAAAACATTGAAAATGTTCCTTAGGACAGTATACTTCTGACGTACAGATATGTAAGTAAAATGTTTAAAACAATCTATTATTCTATCCCTCATTCGAAAAACTTGTTAGTAATTTATTATTACCATTGCTACCTGCATTATTTTTTTCCCATATCAATAATATATTTTTTTATTTTTTTCCAGTTGATGATCGAAATCTGCATCGCACCTGTTTGAGGTAAGCTGTTGCTGTCTTAATTACACATAATTAAAAATCAGCTTCATCAGCTGACTCAATCTGTTAGTTATTTTAAGGGTGCAGTGGTAGTTAAGCACTATCATTAATGGTTGACAGATTTAACTTGCGATACGATTATAGTTAATTGATTATTGTGATTTCTTGGCTCAAAGCATCAACGATGTGATTTCAAAAGAAAATGTTATAAAATAATTACTGGATTTTTAAAAAAAATCTTCTTTTTTATCCAATTACTCTTTTTATAATTTATCTTAAATTTTAGAAGTGTTTAATTTGGTAGTTTGTTTTTATTCTATTTAATAAGTAATAAATTATATTCATGCAAAATGTTTTTGATCAAAAGTAAAATATGATTTTTCTTAATGCTAATAACTCACTACAGACTTGAAATATTTGAAATTTATTCTATCAATCATTTTCGCTAAACTAATTTGTATAACTTCTTCAAACTGTAGCTTTAAAAATGTTTGATAACTGTTCTGATAATAGAAAAGTATCTTACACTACGATCGAAATTAATGTAATTTGGAACGCTATATCATGCATCTCTGGTTGATAACAATCCAAATAATTATGATATGGAAGATTTGGTATCCTGAAAAGCGTTCTCCACTACTCTTGTTTGCATTGGATATTTATATTATAAATTACATGGGATTAAGGCAGTAACAAATTATTTCATAACGCTTGTATTAATTAACACTTAACCAGACGTGCTTGTTCCCATCAAATAAGTAGTCGTGCGGAACACGAAGTGCACCATTTACTTTTTGTCATCAAGTTCGCTTTTTTTTTCTTCTTGCTAATCTTAGAGAATTAACAATTAAATAAATTACTACCTCTTCTAAACCTTCTCTATTGTAATAAGTGGTATATTTTCAACAATTTTAAACTGAAAATCACATTTTTAATTTTAGGTTTAAACTGAATAAACCAATAGAAAAACAGAAAGTTGAAAATAATAATTCTCTTTCTTATACCCCTGAAAACGGCATACTTGTACAAATTACAACATGGAGGTAATTTTAAAACTTATTGAAACAGAAATTTCCAAAACTTTCCCTGGAAACGCAAAAAAACAAAAAAAACAACTAAAACTACAATTTCTTTAGGTAATTCATACAATTAATCATTATTTATCTTAAAAAATTATAGTAACTCTAAAATAAATAATTACTCCGTGGCAAATAATAGTCATGATAATTTTATGTTCGATTGTAAATAATAATTCTTTTATTAATTATGGCATTAAATTTAGATTTAAATAAGAAGAAATTATAATTGAAATTGATGTTTTACCTCTCTTTAAACTCAAGACCATACTACCGTTCACATACGACCTTATCCTTCTTTATACCTTACGACCTTATCAGTCTTTCCTCTTCGACTGATTCTTCTCAGTCAAGCAGGGCTCGGAAATTTCTTCGATTCGTCCAGTATTGGTTGGAGTACCCCAAGGTTCAAAACTGGCGCTTCTACTATACATTGTATATATTCACTATATACCCCGTAACAATGAAATATGGACTGCTACTTACGCTGACGCCACAACCATACTCACATAACATCAAGATCCCATATAGGCCTCACTGGCTTTACTACATCAGTTATATAAATTACAAAACTGGTACAAACTATGGAAAATTCGACTCAATCATGACAAATCGAAACACATAACATTTACCCTCAGAAAAATTATCTGTCCTCCAGTTATATCGAAAACAACCAAATTCCTCAGACGGACATCGTGCTATATCTTGTAGTTGCCTTAGAAATAAGGATGACATGGGGTCCGCATGTTAAAATGAAACGACAGACCCTTAACAAACGACTAAAACTATTTCACCCACTTTTTTCTAAGTCATCAAAAATGAAACTGGGACAGAACATATTTAGTATATACTAAATAAACTATATATACAAATACTTAAACCCATATTTAGTAACCCAGACATACTGCTCACATATACTCGGTATAGCCAAAAAGACCCACTTACAAAAACTCTAAACTTTCCAGTCCAAAATATTACAACTCATTACAAATGCACCTTAATACGTGATTAAAAAAAACCCTACATACTGACTTACACCTAGAAACAGTCGAAGAAAATATCAACAATCCTTATCAACGATTTTATATCAATTTATAGAGACATACATACTGATTAGAGGTATGGCTACGGCCGACATGCCCATGACTACGATGACGAAACTAAAAAGGTGCTGGATGAGAGATCTCCTTTCTTAAATATCAAAGAGATTCAAGCCTAGGAAGAGGTACTGCTACCCAGTACTCTCCTTCCTCATGCCTCACATGTTGTTTGGTCCAATATTATTAGCTCATTTGCTGATTGTCGACTTACTGTTGACCGGTACAAATTGACATTTAAAAAGAGAAAAAAAATAAATAGCTTACTTGTCAGCGATTAGGAGGAGTTACATGAGAAAAAGTAGAATTTTTCACTAGAATAAATATAAAAATAAAATAAAATTTTACCATAAAGTAAAAATGACATTCACTATTTCAAGGCAAACAGTATGCTGAAGAGTCAGCCCAACTCCTTTACTCCTTTACCCTACTACTTATGGGTTAAACAGTAAAGAATAGAATAGAACATTTTTATTAATTTCAATTTACAAATTGCCACTATTACAATTTACATGTAGTGATAAAAGGAAACAGTAAGATAAAAATTCTGAAGATGTGTGATTGGGTAGTTTAGTAATCTACTGTATCGATTTAAACTATTTGGCGTTGTTTTGGGGGAAAGGGATTTCTAAGAATAATTTAATTTCAGTATTTGTCTCTGACTTGAGTTTTACTCTCATCCTTCATATAGAACATATCTATTCATTCGTACTTATGTTTGAGTGATTGAGACATCATGTTCTTTAGAAGAACTATTAAAAAAAGAAAATGAATTAAGATTATAGAAACACTTACATTAACACGTCGGCCCCAAGTTTTGGAGCATGCGATCGATGAACCGTGTATTAATGCTAACGGAGAGAGGGGATGTTATCTTGTCGGACGGGCTATTAATATGCTATCGTGTGAAGACGATAAGTGTCAGACCGAGTAATCTCGGAATTATTGATAGGCCTGGAGTTTGTAATTAGCCAAGTCTCGAGGTCTTGGCTAAAACATGGCAATCGGAGTCATTCGCCGCTCCTGACTCCCGACACTTTAAAAATTCACTGGAGCCTCTATACTTGATGACCCCTCGCCCGATCAAATATTAACCGCTTCACTCCCGTATGTCCTTCCGGGCACGCATATTCGTCTCCTTAGAAATTTTTATTGTCTCCGGGCTCCTTTTTTGTTCTCAGTTCCGTATCTTACCAAGCCCTGAATATGTCCCGAGTTCGTACCCGTCGTTCCGGTTGGAAAGTAAATAAAACAATCCGCCCCTCTTGCACGAAATAGTAAGATAACGAATGTTTTTTTTACAACATTCCATGGAATGGGTTAGATAGAATCATTTTCTTATTTTATTTTTACCTTGCGTTATTCTTTTCCGTTTACATTAATTTATTTTATTCATTCCATCTTTTTTTTTCTTCACAAAGCTATTTGAAAGATGATGCTTGCTCGATAGGTTTTTAACACCGCATCCTGCATGGATTGACAATAGCTGAAGTGTGTATGAGTGTAATTAGCATTACTGAACTATTAGTTCATCTTCAGAGGAGATCGGAAAGGCTTTCCGCTCTACTCAACCTCAGGCTTTCATTCTCTTTTAGAAAACCAAAAAAAAAAATTAGATGTTAATCATCCAATCATACTGAAGACGCGATTTTAGGAATTTGATACGCCACAGACTTGCTTGCTTTCAAATGTTTTTTTCGGTCAAAAGTGTCTCATCATACATTATTTTTATACAATTGGTGCAACAGGTTAATATAAAAAAATAAAAAATATCTGAGTTGGATAACATGTGACTTTCTTGTACGCCTATTAAAATATAAATCGGTGACTCAAAAAGTGACCCTGAGCATTGGAAATCGGCAGTTTCGTCGACATTCTAAGCGGAAGAACCCACTTAACTTATATCCCTTCTCCTGCTGCAGACTTGTTCATCTCACTAATGGGGAGAAAAACAATTATTTTACTCTCATTTTAACGCTTAGAACAAGTAATGGAAATGAAAATAAAATCGCGTTTGTAACCTTTATTATTAAATCATATGATCTAATGATCTATATTTAATTTTAATATAATTTTTGAAATAAGTATATTATGACCTTTATGTAAAGTACCCTATTCGGCTCATCAATTTTAACCAAAACCTAGGAAATACATCCATATTGATATAAAAGTTCCATTTACCAAAGAAATATTTAACGTTATATGTTAATATAATTTTTGATGAAATTCTGATATGACCTTATGTAAAATAACACTTCCGGTTTGCCAATTTTAACCAAAATTTATTATGTTTTTACATTAATATGTAAATCTTATATACCAAAGTTTTGAATTATATTTTAATATTATTTTTGGTGGAAATGAATAATGACCTACAAGTAAAGTATCACTTCCGGTAATCATGCATTGATCAAAAAGGGAGGTTCACAACTAAATTTTACAGTAATCCTATATACAAAATTTTATTTTTCTACGGCTAACCGTTTTTGAGTTATGCGACAAACGCACGTACGAACGTACGTACCGACGTCATGATGGAACTAGTCAAAATAGATTCAGGGATAGCCAAAATAGATATTTCCGTTGAAATCTGAAAACTGAAAATTTTCGCGATTACAAGACTTCCTTTACTGCGTACAAGGAAGTAAAAAACTGTAGTTATCGCTTAGTGACATTTTAATTCATCATTTATTCAAACAATCCTTAAGTACTTTTCAAACACTTGAGTACTTGAGTGCGTTTGTCGCATAACTCAAAAACGGTTAGCCGTAGAAAAATAAAATTTTGTATATCGGATTATTGTAAAATTTAGTTGTGAACCTCCCTTTTTGATCAATGCATGGTTACGTGGTACTTTACTTGTAGGTCATTATTCATTTTCACTAAAAATAATTTTCAACCACTTCGTCCTGAACTGAGGGATACGCAGCATTTTTTTCGGGGAGGGATTTAAATTTTTTTTCGAAGAAGGGAGGAGGAATTGAGATTTAATAAAAAGGAGGCAAAAAGTCACATCAATTTCTATAATCGCCAAATTTGGCGAAAGTTGTAACGATAGGAATGAAAATTAAATCAAAGCTATTGTTAAAATTACCAAAAATATTACTCAAAGTACAAATCTTATGTTGGTTGCCATGAAAATTACATTTTACTTGGGGAGAGGATATGCCACCCTGATCTCCCCTGCTTACGCCACTAGTCCTTAAATAAATTTACAAACAATTATAAATTACAAAAATTAATTGCAATTACATGTAAAAAATAAAAATAATTAAAAATAAAATGTATATATATATATATATATATATAGATATAGATATATATTATTTATATATATAATTGAAAATTATGGCAATGTTACTTCCGACATTGGTAATTTTATTATCCAATATTTACATTTATTAAATGTTTCGGAGCATTAATCGCTTTCTTAAGAACTGAAAATACCGCTTTATGTAACATTAATCATTAAATTAAAATTTTAGATATTTACAATACTAAATACTATTTTTTTTTTACTATTTTTGTAAAATATATAAATTTTAATAGAACTATTGTCGGATAAAAATAATCCAAAATGGTTTATGAAGGTATGCAAACAAAAATAAGTATACTATAGTAATCAATAGACAAAAGTAACAAGTGGGATTATTTTGAATAGACCGCGGATTTGACAAAGGAGTGCTAGGAATAAAAATTGTTTGATAAAACAAGTAATATTAGATATTTATAATGAATTTTTAATAATTTACAAAACAAAGTATGACATGAGGAATAGATTAGATAATCCATGCATTTTAAATCATTTCAATAAATTAAATGTTATATTATATAAATTATATGTTATTAGACATAAGTTAAAATCTAATTTTTTTACTATTTTAACGTAATGATCAATGTTAAATAAAATGCTGACTTTAGTACTTAAGATGGTGATTAAGGCCCTGAAACGTTAAATAATGTATTATTGTTGGATAATACAGTTACCGATTTCGGAAATGAGTTGCCATAAATTAAAAAAAAAATAACCATTTTGTTGATCATTTCCGTAAAAAATGATGTACAGTCCTGATTTTTAATTGCCGCTACATTCAGATGTTATATGGATCAAATAAAGACACTTTTCAACATCGCTACAGTTCATTTAAAGATTACATTTAGCATTGAAAAACCACTCAATATAAAATCTACCCGTAACATAAACCCACGATGGTATAATGTTAGCAAGGGAGAGGGGGATCGTGAGCCCGAGATGGGGATAAGGGTATTAGAGATATTATTCTGCCAGTATCGGAAAGAAATCCCAGGCACTTTGCATAAATGTAACGAGGAAATAGAACCAGATCCTCTCCGATTTGTTATCCGGCGTAATGTTTGTGTATGGACCCGGACTCTGCTGCAATGCGTCCTCTAGTTACAATTGTCTCCTTGGCAGAGGACCTCTCGATTTTTGTAAGCTTATTATTTTTGCAAACTAATTTTATACTGTCGATCATTTTTTTTTTTTCAAACACCCATTTCTTATTGAAAATTAAATATTTTTTAGACAGCTTCCTAACTTCATACTCTTTTCTTTTTGTTATTTTTACTGTACAGGAAGATCTTGTATTGATTCGCCTCCTTGAAAGTTTCTCTTTTTTCAGATCATAACCAATACACCTCAGGATATTCTAAAATGTCCCAAAGAAATTTCTAATGAAGCATATTACATCTTTGTAATTAAATGTGAAATATTTTCAGGTTGTATTCAGGATTGTACAAGGTTAGAGTTTCTTATTTTCAATGAATTTGTTCAGTCTTTCATTCAAACTCTAAAAAAATGTTCATTCTTCTACAAGTTTCATAAGATTTTTCCATGGCGACCTGCGAATTTTCGATTTTACATTAAATTACATTTTCGATTTTTGTATTGCAATTACTTTCTAAAACATCATAAAAATAATTGTAAAATACTCTCAAATTTTTTTTTTAGCATAAAAGTTGCAGCCCTGACTGGATCCTCCTCTGTGGAGGCCGCAGCTGCTGCGATCAACAAACAATTGCCATATAACCTATTGTTTTTCAATACTTTTTAAATTATTTGAACTCAATAGGGTAAAACGTTATTTGCATTTAACTTTTGATGTTGAGTTAGAAGAAATTTATATATAATTATTTAAAATTTTAGTTGTTAAAAGTAAATGTATTTTACAAACTTTCCTTTCAGCTATAGAATCGTTTGCGTTGTACTTTTCAATATTAGTGAATTCTTATTGACTTGTCTTTCTTTAAAGGAAAACATAAATTAAATTAGTGAAATGATGCATGTTCTCGGCAAATAGATTTTATATATTATAAAACAATTTATGTTACATAAAAAGAACACACCTGAATGAAAAGGAATGATAGTGAATTATTACGGGCTTACCTCTGTTTACTGGTGAAATTGAAGAAAAAAATAATAAAACTTGCTCTAAACTTCTAAAAGGTTTCACCACGATTCCGTGTCAAACAGCAAGTGGAAATATTGAGACGGGGATTTTCAAGACCCTATAGGTAGAATGTCGAATGTTCGATGTTAGTGCTAGAAAACGAAAACGAAATAATAAGTCATATAATATTTATAAAATTAAAGAGGAAATAATTAAAAATATGAATATAAATTAATTGTTAAAAAGAAGTAACCCTCCCAACACCTAGTGAAAATAATAAGAATATATAGAATGCACAGCTTCTAACTTTCCAGGCGAGTCAAATAATAACAATAGATACATTTTACAATAATCTAGTCCTAATGGTGACGATAGATTGTAGGTTTGGTGGTAAGCCACTTCGGTGGACTTCATTATTTGACTAATACAGTTTCAACACCCGTAATACGCACAGTTCCCCCACTCTTCCTATACTGTAAATGTTTAATTGTCTTATTGAGTCTGATTATTGGTGGTTTTAAAAAGCAACAATACGACGATTTTATTTAAAGTGCAAGAACTCAGAAAAAGACTTACTAATTATATCTAAGAAAATAATAGTTAATAATTGTCTGGTTGTTTCGCTGATTTAGGCATCGTCGGGGCTGCAAACTATAAAATCACATCACTGAATACTAAAGAGAGATAGCACATCTCACATCAATAGCTTGATGAAGACTAACCAAGCAGAACCTCCCTCATGAATACCACTCACTAAACTGGAGAATATGAGTGGCAATATTCAAAAAAAAAGGATAACAAACCTAAACAAAAATATAGTTCTTGTTTGGTCACTGTAATGAAGGCAGTGGCAGTGTCAGGTTTTGAAGAGAGTTCAATAGTAACCTCCCGAGTATTTTTTGTTACTTAAAAATGAGACCTTGGTATGTGTGTGTTTTTATCACTGACTAGAGACATAACTTTAAGACTTGAATATGATAAGGTATTTCAGGAGTACCTTAGTAAACAATACCTTTCATCTACAATTCTTCCAGGAAAATACTTCCTTCCACATAATGGGGATTACAAGGATAGCTCATCCACCCATTACGCATAGTTTTTGACGCTTCGGCAACCACTCACTCTGGTTCATTGAACAATTACCTTCCTACAGGACCAAAGCTACAACACGATGTCAAAATGTTGTTTCCGCTGACATATGCCAAATGTTCCTCCAAATTTTAATCCATCCTATGCCAATTTAGGAGTATGAATTTAACCGATTTCTCTTTGGGTTATTTGGTCTCCTTTCTTGGCCATACGGGGGATCCAACAGCTTTTCTCCGATGAAGGATATAACTCGCTTCACGTGCCTTATTAGAAAATATGTATGTTGATGATCTGATAGCTATGTTGATTGGTTGGTGTGGAGAACCTTAATGAAGCCATGAAACTACCAACTGAACTCATTTGCCTGCTATCTAAAGATGGTTTCACATTGAAGAAGTGGTTTAGTAATGAACGTCAGCTTATCAAAGATGTCTTTTTTGAAGAGGACGATTCCACAGTATCACTTAGTAATATGGAAGATCGAGTTGTAAAAATCCTAGGCATGCAGTGGGAACCAAATCTAGATCGGCTATCATATCGGGTCGCTCCGAAGGACATCGTTTATACAAAAAGAGGGATCATGTCCACTACAGCTCGCATGTACGATCCATCGGAATACTTGGCACCTGTTATCTTCTGAGCGAAAGCTATTCTGCAATAACTCTGGAAATTTAAAATTGGATGGGACGATCCGATTCCATCAAACATCCAGGCTCAATTGGATGCATTCTTCATGGGTCTACTTAAATTAGCTCAAATAAGCATTCCAAGAAGAATTATTTATTATCTAAAGGTCCCTGGTTCGTTCCCGGGTTTCGGCACCACGTGATTGGTCCCCTTGAAACCAAACTGTGATGGAGGGAGCGATGTAATAAAAAAAAACAAAAAACATATTTCTCGACCCCGTTTCTACTAACGCCGGTCTTTGAGCACAAAAAATAAATAAATAAATAATGCAGGGAAAAAATATAGTTGAAATACAATAAAATAAATTAACTTTAATTTTGAAACGAGAGAAATTACAGAGGAGTATAAAAAGTATACACTCATTAATATAAACAAAAGGTGTCTTACAGCTACACATAAATTAAATTACTTCTCCTTGAAAATTATATCACTAATAAAAAAAAGGAATTTGAAACTTACTTGTTTTGAAAAATTAAATTATTTTGCTATTATAAATATTAATATGTAAGTAATAAAATTAAACAAATATGTATCTGTAACAAACTATAAACAAAATTAATTTTCAATTAAATTGTTTTTTGTTCAGTGAAAAATATTTATTTCTATTTATTTACTAATATTTATTTACACTTATTTCACTTAATAGTTTATTAGATATCTATAATATATGTCCTTATATTTTCTGAGGTACTATAAATTGATTCAGCCGGAATAGAAGGTAAGTTACAAATTGCACGTGTAGTCCCGTTAATCCCACCATTCTGGAAACCAGATCCTAGAATCTTCATGTTCATCCAACTTGAAGCACAATTTCGAACTTCTGGTATATCAGCTGACAAAAATAAATTTATCACGATATTGGGTGCCGTAGACACTGAGATTATATCTCAAATTTCACATTTTATAATAGATCCTCCTGCAGAAAATAAATATAACAATATAAAAACTAACCTCATTTGTGTATTTGTGGATAGTGAAGCACTGAAAATAAAAAAAAAATTGTTGACTGATTTAGAAATCGTAGATATAAATTCATCTCAATTTCTTACTGAAATGAAAAACCTACCTCAGAATAAGGTAAAAGATGAATTCCTAAAAACGTTATGGCTGTAACGATTACCTAGTGACATGCGGGCCATCATTTCAGTCAGCAACGAAGCTTTATCCAATTTAGCTCAAATGGCAGACACCATGTGGGATCTCCGTCCTACCCCTGCCTTTCGACTAGACCCAATATCTCAAATGTCAGAGCTAACTGAAATAAAATCCCAAATGGCAGCTATTTTTATTTGCAGCTGACCATCAGTCACATTTTAGAAAACTGCCCGCTACATGACAACTACTTCAAAACTTTCAAAACCTAGGAATAGAATGAAATCTCCAAATGATATTAGGAGATAGCATCACTAATACATGAAAAATAATTGAATTTAAAAAAAAAACAAACAACATTTTTAACAAAATATAATATAACACCAAAAGAGGAAGATTAAAAACAAATAAAGGACACTAAAGACCAAAGCAGTTGAGTTTTCATAAGAAGCTTAATCTAATCTAACCTTCAAACAGCGGCGAGAGATGACGTTTTTAACAGCAATAAATTTAGAACAATTGAAAATATAAATTACTGTTAAAAAAAAAATTAAATTCATGCAGTCAAAGGAAAAAGAAAAACATCTCTGTCATATGATAATATACAATTGAGGAGTTTTCTATCAAAAGTTAATACATCCACTTCTCAAAAACAAAGACTTTTTGAAGAATTAATATTCAACACCCCAAAACTATTCAAATCTTATATTTTCCCTTTTCAAATAGGTGTTACAGATCAACATTTTCAATTAAAAAAATATGACTTATCTCCATGAGATTCCCCCTGAATAGTTTTCCAAAAGTGGATATATTAACTTTTGATAGAAAACTCCTCAATTTGAATTAAAACGATCAAAACAAACTGTCGCATCGCTTCAAAACCATTTTTCGAACAATTCATTTGCCTATCTTAGGATCAGCTGATTATCAACGAAATCTATAACCTTAAACTTGAAACATTTTTTATATACATCGTTTGATCATAAAAATTACACAGATAAACTAAATAAATTTAAATGGTTGTGCTTATTATGTAAATTGATATGCAAATACGTATGTGATAGATGAGATATTGTCATAGGACTGCGATACGTTTCCTGTATGTTTTTTCTATAACAAAGAAAGAGAACATTTCTTTAGGGCATTATAGGAAAACTTTTTCAAGTAATTCAATTATTGACTAATTGACAAGTTCCAACTTCCAAATGAAATTCTTGCAATCTCGGTTGGAGTATAGTATTTTTTAAAAATCTTTAATAAGCCATAACTTTTATAGGTTTTCATGTTTAACAGCTTCCATTCATTCATTAAGTATTTTATTTCATTTCCGTGTTGTGTTATTTTTTCCAAGACTAAAGACTATATATATATATATATATATATATATATATATATATATATATATATATATATATATATATATTTTTTTTTTTTTTTTCGGTTGGCTCTATAGACCTTGTAGATATTTGGCCGCGCGATGTGGAGTTCTTACAGACATTTATTGCTTGCGGGAGCACAGACAGCCTGGAGGGGTTCACCCAACCTCACGTTGCTGCGAACCATGGTTTCCATGGTGCAGCGGCAGGCTGCCCATTGCTCCATAACCGGTCCCTTTGGGGTCAATTCGGCAGTGTCCTTCCCACCGACTCACTCGGGTTCAAGGACAGTGACAAATCGGTCTAGATCTACTGATTATGGCTGTTCGGAGTCAGCAGGCGCACGAGGGCCTATATTTCTTTTCCCGAGACAGACCGTCTATGGACCAAACCTTCGGGCGGCTATTTTATGTCCTGGAAAACCACAACGCGATTTACAATTAAGGTACTTATTTAAAGGTAATTAAGGTAGTTAAAAGGTAATTAAGGTAAGGTCATCCTACGCCCGGTCTGTGTGAGTAGCCTCCAGTAGGCTGACGGGCCTCACATACCCGGGGAGGGGGAGAGGGGACAGTGGCAGGCCACGTGGATTTTTCCCGGTAGGCGGTCACCCAAATCTGGGCGGTCACCCATCCAAGTACTAAACACGCTCGACGTTGCTTAACTTTGATTACCTATTGCAAGCGCCTTAGCCCGCTCGGCCACCCCGGCCCCCTATATATATATATATATATATATATATATATATATATATATATATATATATATATATATATATACATACAAACTTTATCATTGAAATACTTTATATACATTTTTGTTATATGGTATTATTATTCCTATATCTCTCTAGATAAACCCTCCTCTATCCCTATAGATGGCTTATATGGTGGTGAAACACTTCTCCGAGAATGAGAGTATGAAGAGAATGGGGCTGAGAACTGTCGAAATAATTAAGAAGTTGCTCACAATGAGACGCCGACACAGCTCTGCGACAGTCTCAAGTTCTATTGCCGCAATAGTCTCTTTCTCAATAGACAGTTGAGAGGGGAGAAGGGGGAGGAGGGAGGGGAGTTATCATTAATTTATTCTTTCGTCTATAAACGAATTGGAACTTTTTGTTGTATTAACGTTTGCCTATTCATAAATTAATGTCACGTCTGAAATAATAATAATCCAACGGGCTCGTATCTTCTAAAATGTCTTTTGTTACACTCCATTTTCGCTATAATAATATTTACATAGTATGACCTGGTTTATTAATCGCATACTTCTGATTCTTAAACACTGGGTTTTATTCGGCTGTAAAATACAAAATTAAAGATTTTGTTTAAAAAAAAAAAATACTTGATTAATAAATTTACGTTAAAGTCTATTTTCTACTGAATGGTATGAACATATTGATGTGCATTTATCCATTTCGAAAAAAAAAAAAAGTGACTCTCCCTCTTTCTTCTGTTGACTCGTCCTTACAATTTTATCATCAAATTTTGGGTAGCATAGTTTTTGGAAGATATAGAAGTATTTATATGTTCAACGGTAGAGAAAAAAACGAACGAAAAAACATTTCTCTGTTGAGGATACCCATACTTTTTGGCAAATCAGATGGCAATTCTAGACCAATCCTGAGAAAAACCTCAGCTTCATTAAAAAAGCAAACAAAAAAAAGTCAGAATAATAAATGAGCTAGGTTATACCCAAAATAAATATTACTGATAGTTCAAGTTAATTTCGTAAGCTTTTCATGAATTTCTAAATAAATTTATAAACATTTGCTTGTATCTTTTTAATTATTAATCTAACCTATCTTTATACCATATGACTAGATTCAGTAAAAATATATCAATACAGTTGAGGAATTGGATTAATAAAATTATAATTGATTTAATAATACAATTTATTAGTACTTTCAACCATTCGTTCAACAGTCGTTTTCGAGGAATGTCGTTTTCGCCCTGTACTAGAAATTATATAAATTGTATTAGAGTACAACTAGAGATTCAAGAATGTAGATGAATTACAAGCGATTAATTAGCATAATAATTCTGATGAGTGACAAAGATTAAATTATGAAAAAATGAATAACACTTTTTATTGCAATAATTAAGAAATAAGCTTCTTTAGAACAAGCAATTCGATCACAGATAAAACTGTTCTTAATCAGTGAGAAGCACTTGACCTCTAGTCATTCCTTTATCAAAATTATAATGCAATCATTACTCTGTAATTATTTATCGGCAATGAATCTTAGTAATGGACGTAAAATCTTTTAAAATTACTGGTTTCAATGCCTGAGATAAAATGAGGCAGATATAAAAATGAAAAGGGCTCTAAGGGCAGAAAAATAAAATGAATAAATACTTTAGGATATTCATCAATTAGGATCTCAGGATATAAATAAAAAAATAATCTGTAATAATAACACCAATATTTTAATTATACTGAATTGTAATGGTCAACTTTATAAATATTCGTTTTGTGTATGATAGAATACTTTACTAAAACAGCAATAAAGAAAAAAAAAAGTCATATAAATGAAAACTTACAATTGTAATGTGAAAACGATTTCAGTTGTAAAAATGGCAGATACTTAAGTCACTTAAGTCAGTAGGAGGTGTTTTCCCCTCTAGCCTTGACCCCTTCCAGCATCCTGCTCTTCATTCCAGCAACCACGTTCGTTACATCTTCTTCCGGGATGTTCTACTTCCACTAAAATTCTCCTTAAATCAGCGTCAAATTTTGAGAGCCTTGAGTGTGGGCACGTTTCCCAAGCATGTCCCAAACGTGCTCTATAGGGTTCATGTCTGGCCTTCTGGGTGGCCAATCCATAATCTCAATCTCTTTTTGCTGGATATAATTTTGCACATAAATCAATTCGCCCTCCACATTTCTAACATATTACGCATCACTTATTATCGTATCACATGTACCTCATCATATGTACATCTCCCTTATGTACCTTAAAGCTGTTATGGAGCCACGGTCTATAAGAATCAACTCCGTAGTGGATTTTGAATTTATACCTCCACAAACCATTTCTGAACCAAAAGCAATCCTTTGAGAAAAATCAGGAGCGTACCTCTCTCCCCGTCTCCACAACACTCGTTATCGTCCATCTAGAGACCGTAGACAGAATCTTAAATCCTCAGTGAATAACACACTGCTTCAGCCTTCCCGAGTCCATTTTAAGTTTTCCTGTTCAAACATTAAGCGCTGAACTTGGTGCTCTCTGGTAAGGAGATGACCAGTTGCTGAATAATAGGACTTCAATCCATACTCATTAATTCGTTTTCTCACTGTTAGCTCTGAAAACTCCAAAGAGTGAATAATGTTTACAATTTGAGAATAAATTTGGTAGAGAAATATTTATCGTTTTCATTTGCAAAAAGAAAATTAAGAAATTTGTAGGTGATCCTTTGATTTTGTCAGGCAGTGTTGTATTAAATGCATTTGTCTATTCTTCTGATGATGAAAAGTGAATTGAATTAATAGTACTCAGTTTTATTTAAAAAATACAACAAAAAAACAATACTTTCTTACCTAGTAGTGGTAGGAAATAACATGATAGACCATAGCAGCACTGTACTTCTCAAACGGTTTATTAATGCACATTTATTTTCATATTTCAATTAAATTTCAGGCCATTTTTATAATAGGAATCTAAAGTACAGTATAATGAAATATTAATTAATTAATCGAAAAAACTTTATTTATATCTATAATAAGATCAAAAGATTTTGATCAAGGCATTATTTTACAAGTCAACTTTTAAAATTGGGGTTAAGAAAATAAATAAAATACGTTGCATCCATTTTCATTTTAAAACCGACATTAGAATTAATCGGTAATGCCAAGTTCAAAACTGGTCAAAGCTGTAGTTCTAATTCCAAGCATTGAATATTCAAATTCCTTAGTTCACTGTGGCTCGGCTTCTTATTCAAATTTATTGGCATTCTCGGTGCCAATTCATCTTGAGATGAACTTGGGCAGGCATTTTCCTATTAGAATTTTCTTTTGTCAGTTTCTCACGTCCAGACCTGACCTGTCACTTCAAATGCGGGCTATTGATTTCCAATCCTTTGATTATTACTAAATGCTAATATTTTTTGCATATAAAAAATAAAATGAAGAAACTGTCATCTGCATTACAAATCTTATTCATCTAGTTTTTTTTTACAGGTGTCACTGATTTCGATATTTATTATGGAAATATAAATATTTATAAAATATCTCAAAATATAAACTAATTGCTAAAAAACAACTGGAAGATTCCAGACACAAAGCTTTTAGTCTCTAAAATACCGGTAAATATATAAGCAGTGAATGTTTCGCCAATTCAGACATCTCCGGAGATACACCATAAACTTCACATCTCACATCAACCATTCAGAAAGACACATCTACCAGTGAAAGTACATAAGTCCTAGGCATGCAATAACATTCTGAAGGCAAATGGAGGTAGCATAAAAGCTGAGAAGGTTATATTGAAACAGCTGATCAACAGAAAAAGAAAAAAACACGTTAAAAGCAACTAAATATAAAAAAAAATACATTTACATAAAAAATAATAAATACGAAAGACAAAGTAAAACCAGAAGAAGAAATAAAATGCACAGCTAAGAAAGGCTATTATAAGCACAGTGAGGTGTGCATTATTTGATCGTGTATTTTTTGGTATATGTTCTAATGATGCATGAATTGGCGAAACGTTAACTGGTTAGTGTTTACCAGTATTTTAGAGACTTCCAATTTTTTTCTAGCAATTAATTCTCTTTTTGATATTTTCTTCTCATTTTCGTACCTGAGTAGGTACCTAAATGAAGACGTAACGGTTAAGAAAATCAGAAGTTATTTTTATGAAGTTATATGTAATCTTAGATCATTGGTGATAAACAGCTTTCTTGGAGGTATTTAGTTTAATAATCACATGTCATACATTTTTACTTCCTTCTACGAAGTAAAGGAAGTATTGTAATCGCGAAAATTTTCGGTTTTCAGATTTCGACGGAAATATCCATTTTGACCATGACTCTGAATCCATTTTGACTATTTTCGTCGTGGCTTCTCGTACGTACGTTCTTATATCGGATAACTCAAAAACAGTTAACCATAGAAATTTGAAATTTTGTATTTAGGATTGTCGTAAAATTTAATTGTGAACCTCCCTTCTTGGTCACTGCTTGATCACCGGAAGTGGTACTATACTTGAAGGTCATAATAAGCTTACATCAAGAATGATATTTAAATTAAAAGAGAAATCCTATGTTTCGGTAATAAAGGTTACAAACGCAATTTGGTTTCCAATACCAAAGACATTTTCATTACTTGTTTTAAGTGTTAAAATTGAGCGTAAAATACTACTTTTCCTCCCCATTTGTGAGATAAAGTCTGCAGCAAGAGAATAAGATATTAGTTATGTGGGTTTTTCAGCTCGAAACTGTCGATTTCTAATGCTTCATCCAGTGACATTGACAGTTTAATTGTGTTGTCACGAACATGAAGAAATATCTTGAAAACTAGTTACTTAATGAAGGAAAAAAACATATAATAACGGAATCAGACCTCCAGTAACAAGATTTTGTGTTTTGTGTGTGTGTGTGTGGGTCAATAGATGGACGTCGGGACGCCGAGCGTCGTTTTCATTGAAATCTTCGGAAACTAGTAACCAAATTCAGTATCACTTTTTGAGCCACGGATTTATAATTTAATAGGCGTACAAGGAAGTCATGTGGTGCCCACATTAGATATTTTATATAACGTTTCAGTGTTCTATCCAAAACAAGAAATTATATGAGAGAATCAAACCTGTTAAGCCTTATATGTTAGTGATATTGAACTTTAAATTTATTAAAGGGCATTTTGTTTTTTGAAATAATTTTATACTGCATTAAATATTTTTTATTTTAATTAAATAAATCTATCCAAATCCTTGCCTGAAAAATAAATATTTGCTCTTTATTATATTTCACATATTTTATTTATGAAGATGTAGCTCACCAAAAACTTTATATTTGTATATAACCATACAGGATACCTTAACGTGCACCGATTGCCAAACTGTCAGAACAGTGAAGCATGCACCTGCTTCTTAGCTCTAAAGCAAAATCATTAGAAGAAATTCTCCAGAATGATGAATGTAAAATAAGAAAACTTATTGGGCAATGAATAGAAAATCAATATTTTACAGTCGAATCTAAGAATTGTGACCAAATACCTCAATGACCCTTAGGAATGGAATAAGTAAGTAAGTAATAGATAAATAAGTAGTAAATTAATAAATTAATTATAAATAAAAATTAATGGATAAATAATACTTACTAAATTAATAATAATAATAAATGACAAACTAATTAACAAATCAACCAATGGAGATATCTCCAAATCTTTTTTTTTGAACCTTCTGTTATGTTCGACCAGATTTCAAAATTCTTGATAGATAATATACAATACATATACAACACTGATTTAACCTAATTTCGCCAAAATAATTCTCTATCACTGAATGAGACTACATTTAATATGACCTGATAATTACTTTTGAGAGGCTTTCAGTGGGCGGATCCTTTTACGCTCACTCTGTGTATTTACTTCCGCTTTATTTGTATGTTTTTAGCTTCTCTTTTTGAACCAGACCTAGTGAACTAGATGAATGGTTTGTTCATTTTAACATTAAAAACATGAACATATATTGATCCCTTACTATACATACCTTTTGCGGATCAGGAGCAATTGATTTTGACAATTGGGATTGATTTTGAGAATTTAATAGAGAAGTAACTAATCCCAATTTCCAAAATCATTTTTATTATAAAAGTGATTGGAAAACGTAAGTGATTTTAAAATGTAGACAGATAAAACCGATAAAGTCGGGTTTTAAAAATTTCGATTTTTTTAAAATCGAATTCAGGTCATCAGGACCCTGTTCATACGGTTGTTGCGATGGCGCATGATAAAGTGTCGCCGCACAGTAGGGCAGAACGTCCTAAAACCTGGCATAAATCCCAGGGGTGTTCTCTTTTAAAAAATTGTTATTGAAAACTGAACACAGTAGGAGTTCTTGGATTAGGCATCTCCAAGAAAACAGTTGTATTATATATATACGTACGTGGATATAGACCGATTTGTAACTGTACTTGAACCTGTGTGACTCACATCGACTCGGTGGGAAGGATAATGCCGAATTGTACCAAAAGGGGCTGACTGGTGATAAAGCTAAGGGGCTAATGGAAACCATGGTTCGTAGCAACGTATGGTTGGGTGGCGCCTTCCAGGCTGTCTGTGGTCCCGTTAGCGATAAAATGTCTGTAAGAAGACCACATTGCGGGGCCAAAGATCTCCATGACAAAATATGTATATATATATATATATATATATATATATATATATATATATATATATATATATATAAAAGTATGTTGTCATACGCATTATAAAAAGCAGGTTCTTAGCAATTTAATAATCAACAATTAGCCTTGGGGTCTGGAAAGGATGACTTATTTGTCCAGGGATGTATAAAGACAAATATAATTAGATATATAAACTATACTGCATAAGGAAAAGCTGTTTAGTAGTATATAGTGACATCCACAAAATGCTTTTATAAATGAGTGAGTTTTCTTTGTGTTTTATGTGTTTATGAAAATTATGTGTTGTTTTTCAATTGTAGTTATAATGAATGTTTTTAGCTAATAATTAGCAGCCGTGGAGGCAGATCTTAATAAACCACTGACGTATTAATAAATTCCTGGCGAACCCACGTAATAAATTTTGAACCTTCCTTCAAACTCAGACTAGAAAAGTTTGGTAATATCCAAGATAACCCGTCCTTCCTGCTCTAGTTGGATTACATACGGGTGTTAATCGAAATAAACGACAAACAATAATTATAATTACTTTATCTTAGAAATACTTCCTAATTCTTTATTGTTTATTTAAATCTGCCTCAATTTATTATTTTTTATAGCTTAATAAATTTCCTTAAATTTTTTTCTTTAATTTTGGGTCTTGATTAGTTAAGTTGTTTTTCTGCCACAACTGCCTAACGGATTAAGCAAAACCTTCTTCTTCTCATTGTTTCTAAACGGTAAGTCGTTATCGATTCCTGATCTACAGCCGCACATAGTTTGAGCGTCCGACATGGCACTACGCCATGATTGACAGCGACCTAGTTGGCACAAATGCCTCAATAGATCTTCCATTTTACTTGACATAAACGCAAGACAAGTCCAAAATTTAAGTAAATTTCAATCATGAATGTACTCAAAACATTACTTCGGCATGAACCTCCTCACAAAAGATGAAAGAATGAAACATTGGAATAAACAACTATTTTAAAATATCCACTTATAAATAAAGAGTGACGTTTATGTATTTTTTCGTAATGTATCTTTATGTATTTATGTATCTTTAAGTCGGAACTAAGGACGGTATACAGAGTCGTTGCTCAAATTTTCCTTACATCTCTCTTACAACCCGTTTTATATGCGGAGATAGTCTTTCAAGCTCCCTTCCTTAAAGTCTCCTTCAATGTATTGACTTTCAAAGGAGAGGCAAAAGAGAGATTAATTTTTAGCTACCTTAATCCTTTCACCTTAACTACCTTAACTCACTACAACCTGTTTTTAACTGACAGGAAGTGCATTTTTTTGTTATTATGCTGGTTATTATTATTGCAAAAAATAGTAACGAAAAACATTTTTTTTTTTTTTTTTTTTTTTTTTTTTTTTATAGTTAATAATTTTATTGGACTATTTGAATGAAGAAGATACAGTAAATGGTGTAAAATGCTATCCACAAACAACACACAAAGGACAAGCTATAAGGCAATCATTTATTTAAATTTTAAGGAACTTGAAAAAAATGATAATTATATTTTTTTTAAAACTGTACAAAATATATATATATATATATATATATATATATATATATATATATATATTTTTTTTTTTTTTTTTTTTAATGTATAAAACTTTCCTTTAGCATTTGTTTATGTTCGTTATATTTATATTTTTATTCCATTAACCGATATTTCGAAGTCTTCATGGCATTGTTTTTTCTGTAAAATTTGACAATAAAACGAAACATCATAAATATTTTAAAATATGATTGTACATTTTTAATTAGTTAATTCAAGAACAATATAATTTGTTACCTTAAAATTTCTATTATTGCTTATATTTAATCGATGGAAACAGAAATTATATAATATATGTACGAACATTATTAAGTTGCAGCAAATTATGAAAGAATTTTTTTTTAGTTTTAAATTGTTATTTCCAATTCTATTTTCTTCTCAGTGAGTAATATATGTATTTTCCATTTGTGACCTCTTCAAGTCTTCGGTAATTTTTGTAACTAAAAAATTAACTAAATGTGTAATTAATAAACTAAAAGCAAAAAGGTTGCAGTAAATTGTAACAGTTTCGTTAGCTCTTTTCTTTAATCGATTCTTTATCGCTTTTTCTACCAGTTTTTAAGAGAAGAAAAAGGAACGTCTCTGCAATCTAATCTTTAAGGAGGCCTTTATCATTTAGATTCACTAAAGGATTTCTTTCAGAAGGAACGTCCAAGGGCAAACAAAGGAATTTCTCAGTCATTACCTATTATACCATCCTAAAACTCTGACAGTGTCAAATAGATATACCGTGAGCCAGTGGCGGATCCAAAGGTTGGGAGGGAGTGACCGTCCATGGGCCATATAAAAATTAAATAAATGACTAATACATTATTAATAAATTTCTAGTTTTTGGAGGCCTCTGAACTCTCCCTTCTTCTTGGTGGTATTCCATAACTGCCAAACCCCCTGACGGCTCTTCACTCTAAGCAAGAGAGCCCCGAAATATCCCAAGGCCCAAGGCTCCGCAGTTTAGATTCACTACTGCCGTTACTTATTTTAACGGTAATACCAAATAATTTATTTTTTTATTATCCTTATTATTTGTTATTCTAGTAAACAGAAACTACAATACTTTTACAACAAACATACTAAGCACGTCTAACAGAATGCCAAAATCTGCTAAAGAATGAAAGAAAGATGGATTGGAAATCTCCATGAGTAATGATTATTTCTATTAGTATGAGTAACTTTATTCCACACCAATGGAGGATGAGGAATCGATAAGTTCTGATCTCATTTATTCCTTCGATTTCGTTCACTTATCGCATTTGCAAATACAGATACAAATAAAGGTTTAATATAAAATCAAATAAAAATAATGATAGCAGAATTATGATTTATATCATTAATTAGCGGGGTGTCTCCTTACCAAAAAGCTAAGGTTCAAGCTCAACAATTAAGAATAATTACTATTTTGATCTATTGGATGGAAAGACTCTTATTGGTTATACATAGCTTCTATGTAGCACACCGTTCTTAAACCAACAAAAATGCCGTCGAAATTTGACTACGGGATGCGATCTCTTGATTGTTAATAAGTACGGAAATAACTTTATTCAAATCGAATCAATTCGATTTGGCCATAAATACGGACATGAATAAATCCATGAAAAAATTGAATGAAAATTGAATAAGTGTGTCGTATATATTTATAGTATATATATATATATATATATATATATATATATATATATATATATATATATATATATATATATATATATTTATGTCTGTAGCGCAGGGTATCAGAGAAAACATCCGTATTATTTATTTTAAAATATATTTCAGTGAATAATTCTCTGGTGGTTAATTCGTTAAAGTTGTAACGTAATTAAGCCCAGGGCGCTACAAATCTGACACCACAAAAATGGTTTTTGGCAATCAACGTACGATTGCTAATTGGTGAATCGGTTGGTCGTTTTGTGCTAATCAATCCATTAACTTCAGAACGGGGGATCCAGTTATCGATTATTTATATTTGTCTATAATTTGCAGGTTCGATTTAATTATACAATTACAAATTATTAAATATACTAATTCACCTTGCTGGTGAAGCAAATTATCATATATTTATTTACTCAGCAAAACTTGGATCTTATGGATAGGCTATCTGATCTAGATAAAAAAAAAAAAAAAAAATCAGAAACAGAAAAACTATTATATAATGGAAAGTATGTCCAGTGACACAAAAATATTCTTAATTTATTTTAAATTCTTCAATTTATAAAAATTTGATCTTTTTATATGTGGATTTGTTGGAATCAAAGTAATTGGCCCATATTTCTACCGAAATAATTTAAATGGAGCTCAGTTTCTTAATTTCTTGAGAGAGGAATTACCAACTTTACTTGAAGATGTTCCTCTGCAGCATCGGCAAAGAATAATACTGCAGCTTGATGGATGTCCCGCACACAATTCTCTGCAGGTGTGAAATTACTTAAATCGTCACTACCGGGATAGATGAATAGGACCTCACGGCCCCAACTGTTGGCCTCCTCGGTCACCCGATCTAACTCCGTTAGACTTTTTCTTGTGGGAAACCTGCAATATCAGTTGAAGAACTGCAGCAAAGAGTGGAAAATGCTTGTCGATCGGTCTCTCCTCAGTCCATCGTCCTGAGCACTAGCGAAGATTGGCTAAGAAGAGCCAATCTTTGCATCTTCAAAGAGGGTAGGCAGTTTGAACATGAAATGTAGTTTCACCAACCTCTGGGTGTATGTAGTATGGAATTTTTAAAAATAGCTAAGAAAATGTATTGTTGTTTTTTTAACTTTGTAATTTATTGACCTGTTTAAAATCTGGTTTCACCATTGATTTCAGTTTAATAACCCATTAAAATAATGTATCGGAAGACAGGTTCCTATTTAAAATTTTAAAGTTTTACTGGGTCTGGGACACCCGGTATATTTTTTTTACAAAAACAGGTCGAAATTTTAAACTAGACTGAAAAATATTAAATACGTATTTTTTATTTTTTTTTATAACGTTATCGGTTCAAGAGAAATTCAGCCGGGGCATTTGAAAAGGACACCCTGTATATGTGTATATTTCAGAAAAAATCATTTGAAAAAATGGTCAAAGGGTCGTTAATTTTTATATTATGAAGAATTTAAAATAAATTACGAATATGTTTGTGGTCACGGTGTGTAACAAATCTGCTTACGCTGGAATCAATTTTTTTTTTTTTTTTTAATGACCACTCATCATTACCGGAAATGGATATTACATTTTCAGTTTTATTCTTAAAGTGTTATTCTAGTCAATTTTGGTTTATAAGATTTGAACAAGCGAATTTTATTTATTTCTAATGATGACTAATATCTGTGAAAGAAAATTGTAAGTTAGACTGAATTGAAACTTTTTTAAACATTGTAAGGCAATAATTTTTGCGTTAGGAATGCCAATTTCATTGTATATTTTTGCATTAGAAATATAAAATGGCTCGGCTAATAATTTTGTCAATAGTTTAGGATAACTGGATTGAATATTTTCAATGTTGGAATCCTGTGCCCCTTACTCTACGGCGTATGACCTATGCCTAATAATTTAGCATGCTAAATAAGATAGGGCGTACTTCTAGAATAATCCATTGAGTTTCAATTAAAATACTTTAAGTCAAAGCACAAGATTTTTAAAAAGCGCTGATCAATTTTTTTTCTTTAATTATTACTAACAATGATTTTCAAATTAATTCATAACACTGCCTTTTTATTTTTGGATCATTATTGGTTCTCATATGCTTATTTTATTATAATCTATTAATTATATAATTATAAAAGTCTTTGATAAAAACACTTAGTGTGATTATAAAACTTAAAAATAAAAAAAATATAGCTATGACTTAATAGGTTTCACCAGTTTACAAATCTACTTTTTCTCGTCAGGAAAAGCTGGAAATCCCAAAATCTATTGTTTTAACTTGGTGGTTATAACTTGTAATTGTATATGTGCTTTGTGTTACAGTTGAAGGTGCTGCGAAAAATCCTAACAGTATAATTTTTGACCATCTTTTTATCAAAAGTTAAAATTATTAATTATTGATATACTCTTGTTTCGTAACTGGCTGATTACTCGACTTTCTCTACCTTAAGTCCTCTTTCTCGGTCAATATTATTGAGGATGATATATTGAAGGTGCTTTTCACGCGTGTTAATAATATTACCAGAAACAATCTTGCTTTCTCGAAAGACGTACCTCGTTACTTTTTCTCGAATGAGAACGATTGTGGACTTGATATTATTCTGATTGCGAGGACTTTGGGACTATAAAAGAGAAAAAGAGGAAATTAGAAGGTTCGAAAATCAATAGTTTTTTATGTTATTATTTTTAACAATCAATCTAATCCTGATAAGAGATGCCAATACGTCGCCAAGAACTTTCGCTTACAAACCTTTTCCATTAAATATTTTAATTTGTTCTTTTTGGCGCTTACTCCTTTTTGCATTGACTCCATTCATAAGTACATACATTTGGATTTACACTGAAGTAATTATAGAAACGAAAATGAACAGAAGGGGTTTCCGAGAACTATGATAACAGACAACACATAAAAACAAATGTGATTTCTTAGAAAATAATCATTACTTCTAACTTTCTATACCTCTCCAAGTCTTAAAGTTTGTTTCCTAATGTCGTGAGAGTATTTGAGAGGATAGACATTCTCTCTTAAAGAGTTTCAAAATAGAGACCTTAGCTGCAATAGGCCAGAAACTATTGGAAGAGAATGTTTATTGTAGAAAACAAAAGAAACTGAAAGGGGAATAGTATTGAGCCGCTTCCTTTGTGCTATGATATATTTATATTAGAGAAGGAGAGGTAGAAATCCTGGGACGAGGTGGCTTTATTGGTGGCCGGGGCTGACACCGTAGACAGCCGATATTGGAGCCTGTCTCCTCACGTCACACAACTCTCTCTTCTTCCATTTCATTTCTTAGTCTTCGCTCAATACAGTCCCCACAACTTTTGCCCTCTATCCAACCGATTGCCAAATATCCACGGATGTGAATAACTTTTTTAAAAAAATTGACTGAATTAAACGCCCGTTTTCATAATTTATCCTTTCTTTCATTTTTCATGAAACACTGGTGCTACAATCGTGATAATCGTTTTTAATAAAATATAACATAAAAAGGAAGAAAATTTACTTCATGAAATATACCCGAAATTAAATTTATTTAAAAATAAGATTCTTCCATATATAACAAAAATAAAAACTATATTCGACATTGCTCAGAAGTTTCAGTGACAGATTGAAAATGACCATGAACTCAGTCCTCCTGAATCTGATGATATTAGAATAATTATAAACGGCCTAAGGAATATTTAGGCGCCAGGGTCAGATGGCCATAATACCAGTGGAATTGCTCATTCAATACATATTCAATCGATAAAAAAAATCGATTGATATATAATAATCTAGAAAAAATTATGCAGAGCAAACCGTAAAATAATAATATATAACGTTGTTGAAGTTATATATATATTACACTTTTACTCAGATCCTAGGGTGCGTTGCCAAGAACCCTCGAACAAATGTCTAATATTTTTCTATATAGATTCATTGAAATCGGTAATTCCATATTCGTAGCCTCCCCTTGGAAATAAATTCTGTCAAACTTAAAAAGATTTATAATTTCTTAAAAAAATTTCAATCTGTAGCATCACATCGAAAATTAAATATTCATATTATCATATAAATTTTGTTCATTCTTACAATCTGAAAATGCTCTTGAAGGCAGCTTCATCAAAATCTGCGCGATGCCACGTGGCACACGGTCCAGTTTTGAGAGGGTGAGTGGAGTGCGGTACTATCTGAGGCTGCGGTTAGCTGTCGGAATGTGGCAACTCCCTCCGAACAATCTGTAATTTTCCAACAAACGACCACGTGGTTAGCATACCCTAACTTCTGGAAGACCAGCGAAACCTGTACTACTGTCGTACTTGGGTTTTTTGTGCGTTCGATTATCAGCACCCTTTCTCTAAATAGAGTTACTCAGTACCCATTGTATATGGATTAAAGGAAAACAGCGAAATTGCAGTTGTGGTGGTTTGGAAGTAAATTTAAAAAGCATACTTTAGACAATTTTCTGAATTGTGCATATTTCATTTGGCATAAATTTGAAAGGCCTAGACTGTTTCTGTCTCCGCCTTATTGATTTCTATTATTTTGTTTAACCATACAAGCTTAGGTTTGATCGATCTTGTTGTAGACAAAAATAAAACATGATAAAAAAAAAAATCGTGCGTTGCGCGCATCACACATCTTCCACTCAGTAGTTGAAATACATTTTAAAATTTTCGGTTCATTTTCTATGTAAATATTTATTTTCATTTAGTAATAAAAAAGTATAAATTATTAACTTCAACGATCAATTAAATTTATACGTTTTTCATCACCCTCCATTAGGGTTTACACAGTAGCGAAGTATGAATTTGTTTGCAATTGTGAATTTGAGTTAATAGTTATAGATGGCTGTGTGTTTTACATTATAATACAAATTTAGTTATTAATTGTATTGCTTCATATGATATTACATTACTACATACAAATACAATTTGATTTTATATTGGATTGTTATAAAGGCCAATTCGAAGGCCACCCTTAGGCCGAGGCCCGTGGTGGCATTAGCCACCTTGCCACTTGCTAGTATCGCCCTGCCACCTGCTTATACGGCTTTATATGTTATTTATTATTTTTTCTAAACTCTTTAGCTTTCTGACGTTATATACCTTATGTAGATATATTCATACTCATCTCATAGATAAAGATATGCCATTATTTATGTTTTCTTTTGTATTCACGGTATGATTGTGAATATTCATCTTTATTACTACTGTCCTTAATGTTTCAGATTGTAAATTATTACAATGTTATTAAACTGTGCTTGTGTTTTTATTTTTTTATTTATTAATTATATTTGATTCGGTCGAGCATAGCTCGTTAAACAATATTTCGCCTAAGGGTACAAATATAACCAGAGAGAACTACATGAGACTGGCCCGAAACTAATGAGACAGCAGGTTGGAGAGACACAGGGAATGCTAATTGTCCGGCGTGTGTGTGAGGTCGGCTAGATAGGAGGCCTATCTGGCACGTAACACTGGCATAATACCCCCCTCTCCTCCTCGCCCCCTTTATCTGCTACCAGCACCAGTCTTTATCGCCCTGTCCTACCCCGCCACTCCAAATGGCTTAATTTTAACTAAATCCACCGGCTAAATTGTTAAACACACCTCTACCAAGCAGAGACTCATTTTAAATTGACCCTTTCTAGACACGGTTAATTAGCGCCTGAATCGAGACAAAAGAAGTCAAGGTAATTATCGTAAAGTGTCACTGCCTAAGTGACTTACATATGATATCTAATTTTGGCAATTTACCTGGTAGATAGTTGTTAAAAGTAATTTTTAGAAATAGTTCTAAAATATACAATATAGATGTATGTTATGGTATGTTAGAACTATATTTATGTTATAAAATTTCTTCCTTCAATGACCACTTTACCAGTAACTTCAATCATTTTATCTTCAGTATGAAAAAAATTCAATATGATTAAAATATATTTTATAATGGAGTCTTATTAGGAATAAACTGTTTTTATTGCCAAATATTACAATTGCCACATTAGAGTATACAGCATAAAAATCAGAAAATTTCTGGAGCTGATTCTACACCTTAAGAGCAACAAAAAAGTTCATATAAAACTATGGGTCCGATTTCCCATAGAAAAGTAGGAAATTTAAGTTTTATATTATTTTAGGTAATTCACATTTATGGTGTAATAGGAAGCGATCAACCCAAAACTATTCAAGTTAATCAAGTTCCAACTGCACCATCATAAAGTAGACAAACTTTCCTTTAAGAAATATGGTTTGGTTTCATTCATAACTTAAGTATGAGTTTAAAAATATAATACAATTTTTTGCTTTGGTCCTTTCGAAAGCCTCCATACAATGGAATTAGTTAAGCCAAACCATATTTCTTAAAGAAAATTGTATATATTTTACGATAGTGAAATTGGAACTTAATTACCATGAATAGTTATGGGCGATCGCTTCCTATTCAACCAAAAATGTGCCTTTCCTAAAATAACACAAAACTTAAGTTTTTCTATGGGGAATCGGACCATAGTTCATATCAACTTTTTTATTGATCTTAAAGTGCATGGTTCTTACTCTGTACATCCTGTGTAGTGGGCCATATTATCAGTTGTGCTCTTGTCTTTTAAGCTTTGTATGTTAGTCTTCCCAGTAGACTCTTGAATAATTTTAAATCTCAGAAGTGATTAAATCTCAATTACCGAAATATGAATTTTATTTATTTATGAAAAACCAGAATGTTGCAGGAAACTGCATTTTGTTTGATTTTTTTTATATGCATTTTATTGCAACATTTCTCTTGATACTCTTCATGTAATTTTTCTTAAACTTGTTAATTATTTTTAACAGCATAAATTAATCAATCCAATAAGCATAATATTTCGCATTAATGGCAGCCAAAAATTTATTTAATACTTAGCGACAAATAAATGGACAAGCTATTCATATTTTAAACTTCTTGTTTATTAAAATTATCATTTACGCATTCTCCTACCAGGATCCTACCACGAATACATGCCAATATTCATGGCCGAATTAGAACTATGGGCCATCAATGTGATTCTGGGACAAACTTCAGAATCTATCTTTAAATTGAGAATATATATTTAGCATTAAAACATACAATGATAATACTTCTAACATATTAAGATGCCTCAGTTATTATTTTATAATCACTATTACAAAACTAATTCATAATATCATTTTTGTTACATAAAAATGTAACATAACAATAAATATTAAATTAAGTAACAGTACAACTGCTTAAAATAATGAAGTAATCAATAATAATTAAGTAATTTTTTTTTACATTAAACTGAACTTGGGGATTCAGCAAAACCCACTTACATAAACAAAATCCAAAACTGTTCGAAACATTTTTTACCCACCTGGATCATACCTAATCATTTCATACTATACCACATTCAACGACATGAATATACCAATATTAATATTTTATAAGTCACCTCCTCATCGATGTAACTGCTTTCGTTGAGATGAGCAACCAGATATTGGAAATTCTCCATCTGCTCTAATCTCTATTCCTTTGGTCTCAGTGAAAAAAAAAACTGTACCACTACAACCTATAAAGGGTCTTGGGTTCATGCACTTCCTTTTTCTAGGATTGGTTTTCATATTTATTGCGGTTACTTCTTGGAGGATGTTTATACTGTATTGGAGATCTCGATCGTTGGCAACCAGCAAGACGAGGTCGTCAGCGAATGCTAAGATGCAGAATTTTGTGGGTTGTAGGGTTCTGTGTCCTTACTGGAACTGCTTCATTATTGGTTTGGCTTTCCTTGGTACCAGGTCTAAGACTACTTTGAACAGCAGCGGACTTAAGTTACAACATTGGCGAATACCTAGAGCAGTTTCGAATTCTTTTGATATGTTGTTCATAGTCCTAACTACATTTCTGGTCTTGGTATAGAGACTTATCTCAGCCAATCTTGTCCCTTGATCGATGCCTCTCTCAGACAGTATCCGCTCTATGTCCTCCTCTCTCACTCTGTCGAAAGCCTTCTGAAGGTCCACAAAGCAGACAGAAAACTCTTTATTCTTCCCAACAATCTTCTCCGTTATTTGTCTCAGGGTAAAGATGAGGTCTTGCGTGCTTCGCTGCCATCTGAAACCGTATTGTTCTTCTCCTAGCTTTCTTTTAACTACTCTTATTACTCTCGTCTCTAGTATTCTTGAATACACATAACACCGCTTCAAGCACTTTTAATTTGGTTTCTTTCCTCCGATCCTTGTACACATAATGAGCAATGGGAGTGTTCAAGCTTAAATGATTCTTCCAATCTGCCTTCTTTTTTTGGATAACCTTTTTCACATCTTCTGTCTACCAGGCAGTTCTTTTGGGACTAGATTCAACGCTCTTCTCGCCGCAGACCAATTTCGAGGCATCAAGGAGAATCTTCCTAAAAGTTGACCAGCTCCTGTCAATGTCGTCGCAATCCCACGGTCTGCTTTGTCCAAGGCCATCCTTTCTATTTCTTCTTGGAAATCATTTAATCCTGTGTTAAGTGGTACGATTTGATCACGTTTTGCTTGAAGTTCTTATGTCTTTTTCTTGGGTTCGTATCGTTCCAGGATTTATTCATCATCAGAAGATAATGGTCACTTCCGATTTCAAATTCTCTTTCAACCATAACATCCTGTTGGTCCCCCATTCCTTCTCTTTTCACCAGAATATAATCTATAATACATTTTTCATTTCTCTCTTCTCTCGTATATTTATGGCATTCTTCATGCGGGAAGATTGTACTCGTAATAACCAGGTCGTTTGCCACAAAGAAATTCAGTATTCTTTTCCCGTTGTCTTTGAGAAATTCTTCACCATATCTTCCCAAGATTTCGGACCATCTCTCATAGCTACAAGCAACCCGGCTTTTCAGATCTTCTGTAACTATGGGCGTGCCTTCACAGTCATCCACTTCTCTTTGAAGAGCACTAAAGAAGGCACCTTTGTCTTCAGAGACAGCACTTTCATTCGGCTCATAAGCTACTATTACTAAATGAATCTTCCCTCTTTCCAGAATATCCAGCATTTACAAACTTCCATGTCTTTTTTATGGAAGCCAGACCATTATGGAACGAGAATCCAACACTGGTGGCTGCTCTCTCGTTGTTGTTTACAAAAGAATATAAGAGAGTGTACTCCTGGATTTTAACATCTCCCTTTCCTTTCCTCTTTGTTTTTGTGATCCCAAGCAGATCAACTTTAGCTTTATTGGTATCCACCATAAGCTCGCATTCCTTTCCGTTCAGGCCGCGGACATTCCATGTTACAAGTCGAATAAACCGTCTTCCACGCCGCGTCTTATTCCGTAAAAACAATCCAGTTCTATTCGTTCTAATTTTTGCAATATTTATTGTTTTAGGGAGAGTGGGTTATCGTTTGTCAAGTGGAGGGACTGCCGCCTCCGAATTAGCTGACTTGCTCCACCATTCGGGGCGGCTACCAAGAAAAAGTAACCTTATGGTGTGTACTGTAGTGGACCTTTTCCTGTTTGTATGGTGTTTATGTAGTGTACTGTGTACATAGTGTATTGTCTGAGCGTCAGAGAGAGGTATTGTTCCCCGAACCTGGAGGGCCGGTGGCAATCTGCGGTACTATAACCGGGGTCCACCTTCCTGCACCTCACTAAAATTTATATAAGGAAGAAATTAATCACATTTCATTCATCAATTCATAATTAACCTTCCATTCGTTCCATATTTTATCTCCTCCCTGTCTGTCGGTTTACCTGAACGTAGGTTAAAACGAAAATGATCCAGAGATCTCTTACTTCACGGATAATGCAAAGCAACATAAAACAGGTGCGTTGGAAATATATGATAAAAAAAAAATCTGGTACAAACATCACCCAACTTCCTCTTGAAATAAATTTTATTTTTTCTTATTTAGTTTTCATGGAAATTCCATTTGTTTTCCATAAATAATATAACAATAGAAATTATTATCTACAACATTCACTTCAGTTTATGCGTTTTTCGTTACTTTGCATTACTTTCTATGGCTATTACGGATATTAATTTAATAAAACCTGTAGCTTTCCAACTAAGATAATAGATCTATTTTCTCTACTCTTATTTCCGAAAATTTGTTTTCAACATGAAAAAATATTTCTCCTTCATTTAATCATTGAATTCTTTCTTAGTTTATATTTATCCATTTTTCCTTACTACTAACAAGAAGAGATGACTAATTATTTTGAATAAACAAAATTAAAGGTATTTTGGATTAAGAACTTTAGAACATTTGGCATTCAAGCCCTTTTAGACTAGTTTGATGAGGATAAAACCTAGCTGATATTAAAGAGGCTTTAATTGTACTTAGATATAACGAGCTCGATCAATATCGTTAGAACCTTTTTCAGGAGAAAATTGTAAAAATTTATGAAATCGATGGTACACGCAAACACACACACACACACACACACACACACACACACACACACACACACACACACCATTTTGCGACACTTGGTTATAACTTGTATTTCCTTGGAAAGCTCGGATTCCAAATTGTTCACGATCCTTTACAATACTTTTCCTTGATATGTATTTCATATAGCTAAGTGAAAGTTAAAATATTATTAATCATATAGGCAAAAAGTAATAAATATGTTAAATTAAAATAACGAATGGCATGAAGAATAAATAAATAAATTCGCTTCTATATTTCCATAAATAAAATAATATTATACTCATACTCATCAAAAATCCAATTATAATTGTATTCACACAAACTTGGCTTTCTCCTCTCAAAGTCATAAGTGATTCAGATTACAAGATCTTTCGGATTTCTTAGCTTGCATTATGGTTCCTTGGGTTTCTATTCCATATCATGTTATTTGAATCGCTCTATGGTAAAATGAGTTTTGTTACTATAACAATAGTTAGTATTGACTCCTATTAGTATTAAGAGATTCATTTACTTCCTCGACAAAGCAAGGTAATTGAAGTATGGTAATTTTGCAGCTAATGAAGGCAATAATCTATTTTAACTAATTAGATTAAACGTGCTACCTTAACACAGACTTATTATGATCACCAACCGGTTTCATTCTCCTTCCTATCATCGCTGTACTTTAATCTGTTCCTTCGGAAGATTATCCTACGAAAATGACCATGCAAAAATCTAGTGCTGGAAGGGAGGGCAAAGTTTGCGAAGGACAGAGTTAGGAGATGTTAAAACTGCATTAGGGACGAGCGGCAGATTGCGAATTAACACCACCGCCCTGGCTAAAACATTCAGAATGAATTTAGATTAGAGGTTCCTTCTGGCTCAGTATGAATTTAAACCAATTACAGCGGGGCCGCTTCTAAGCGCTCTTTGATCGCCTCGGCTCTAGTTTATATTTTGGCTGGAACTTTTGATTGTTGCCCCTCCGGAAAGGACTCGAATACTTAGGTCCAAACACTGACAAAGCTTCATTACTGCGGATTATGTGACTCAAATCCGGAAATCAGCTGCCTAAGGTTCGTTTATAGTGTTGGAATATGTTTAAAAAAATGTACTTATCGCTTTGGAAAATCTGCTTCAATGGAAAATACGTTAGGGATTGCTAAATTATTTGTCACTTCTAAAAATTTGTTATATTGAAAAACAGTTTCGAATGTTATAATCCTGAGTTCTAAAAACACACAAACAATTTTTTTGTGTGTTTTTAGAACTGAGGATGAATGTATAACATTCGAAACTAGTTTTCAATATAACAAATTTATAGAAGCGGCAAATAATTTATCAATCCCTAATTAGATTGATCCTTCTATACCATCATGCGGATGTCAACGGAAAATACGTTGATATATTAACAATTAACGAATTCAACAACAGTTTAGATCTAAGAATTGCTTTTATTTATGAAAAAGTATAATAATGACGACAAGTGATTAGTTTCAACTATTTTCTAATATATTCTAATACTCAACTCCTTTTAAAAACTATTGACTCAGGTCATGGTATGATCTGGATAGAGGAGTCTTGTGGAAGGTAAGATATTGGAGACTGCATAGTAAATAAAGGGTACATAATAAACTAATAAATAGGGTATTAGTTTACATTATGGTACACTATAGCTCTAAAAAGATAAATTGTTATGGAAAGGAAACAAGGATCGTGTGAGATACAAACAGAGCGTATATTAGATGAGTTATTGACTTTATGCGAGGCTGCGAAAGGTCGCAATATGTTCTTTTTTATCATATAACTGTTGTTGTTTTTTTAATATAACTGTTTTTCATTTAATAACTATTTTTTGTTATATAATAAATATTTCAGTTATTTATAAATACGTATATATTATAAAAACATAAATTATAAAGCAACCACTGCTACTCCGTTAATAATGAATGACGGTATCGGACAAAATTATTTCGTAAGGACTGTTACCATATACTATTGGCCTACAACCAATGCTCGATAGACTCTAGCTGTAAGTTGGCGAAGTTCGTCGTGACACAGATCTCACTACCTAGGTCATTATTATTGGTGTGAGTTGATCATAGATGAAATTTTGAGAAGAAGTTGGTCGCGGTGGTGCGGTAAATGAAGAACACACTTATAACTGTGAAAGATATTATAATAAAAATAAAATAAGTTACTCTTATTAGTGAGATCTTAGACCGCACCGTCCCTCCTCTCGGCCAACTTATTCTTAGAACATATCATTATTACATATAATTGTTTAGTCCATAAGTTGTATTTTATAATTGTTACGTTATAAATATTTATATGGGAAGTAATTATATTGATAAAGGTATAGAGATATAGATATTCTGATATGATAGAGATATTCTGATTTAAAAATGAAATATATCTAAGAAATATGTAGGAAAAAATCAATTCTGAGCATTGCGGTCAATAACAACCGCAAAAAAAAAAAAAAAAAGGAAAAACCACGAAATATATTTGAATATTTTATTACAAGGCTTTTAATTGTCTTAGATACTTGTTTTGGGCCTTAAATTGTGGCTTTTGTTAGTGCCTGTATATAATAAAAAATGTATGCCAAAGAAATAATATTGTCCAAATTGGCCCTAAGGCATTTTTCAAAGCGCTGTTTGTTCCCGAGGAGTTTCTCTAAACCTTGTTTTCATGAAATATATGTGATATTCAATTAAATACCTAAACAATGCGTTTGAACATAGCGCTTTTTTCTGCTTCGGCCGCTTGTGGCGAGATATAGTAGGGGAAATGACAAGTGATAGAGGCTTCCCCCGCCCTTCGTCACTTCCTTTCCGCTGCCCACGTGACTGTAGCGGGAAACAGCTCTATGTTCAAACGCGTTTTTTTGTATTTAATCGAACCTCATATTTATTTCATGAAATTAGGGTTGTTGAGAATTTTCTCAAAAACAAATACCGCCTAGAAAAATGGCTCCAGAACCGTTTTGACCCTTATTCAAACCTTTTTTCGAGAACACTTTTTTTTAAATTTTCTATATTTCCAAGGAAGGTTTTTTTTTTGCATAAACTTTTTATTATAGATAGGCAATAACAAAAGCCACAATTTAAGCATCAATAGAAACTCCTACGATAATTATAAGCCCTGTAATAAAATGGCCATGTTTTGCAATTTTTAATTTTTTCTGGGGAAAAGTTGTTGACCGATTTCAATTGTTTAAAATTCACTTTTCTCTATTTTTAAATACTATTACTTACTACTTTTTATTTTTCTTAAATTAATTTTTTTCACAACTTAAACGTTATAGAAACACCTTTCGGCATTTTAATGCTTTTTTTCACCATGTTGCTACATACCGATTTTATGTAATACACATACAACCCTTTTCTAATATTTTTCTCCAAATTATCTATTTTTTTCAAAAAATAAACTATCGCGCCTGGACTAACGCTTAATCATGCGACATTAGCTATTACTTTCCAGTAGTGTCAATCTACTAGTTCTGTTATGTGGTGCTCCAATGTTCTCTAACATTACACCTCATGCTGGTCTACTACAAAAAACTTATCTCTGGAAAAAATTGCTCCGAATGTCCATAGCAATCGAAAATTAATAACAGTGGAACAACTAATAAGGTGACCCCACGTTATGTTTTTGATTATTTGCAACATATTAACAATCCGATACCTATTACACCTCGCACTAGCATTAGAGTTTTGATCAATATACTTGTTCAACATTTTTAGAGATAATAACATCCTGAAAATTTTACCTCACATAATATGATAAATTTTATTTTAGAGATGAACGTATTTATTGAATAACAATAAAAGCTGCCATATCTAAGGACAATAAGTATTAGGAGTAAATTTCGATTCATATCACACATACATATATATTTTCTTCTTATATATAGAATAAAAGATTAACTAATAAATGAAATTAGTACTCATAAACAGGACTGACATAATAACTATAGCTACTTGAAGTGAATACGAAAAGTGGTCCTAATGTATGCAGTTGTTGAAGGTATGAAAAAGTCCACAAGGCCTCTAAATCCTACAGAGAAAAAATAAAATAAATGTATAAATATGATTGATTCATTAAAAATAATGTTTCTTAGCTAAACAAATCTATGTACACTCGTGGCTGAAAATTAGTACTTGAAATTAGCCAGGCAATTGGATCGCAGAATTTACCACACAATATCTTCTATGATTTTTCTTGAGCTAATGCGAGATTGAATATTTCATTCGAGATGTTGAATATATTATAAGGGATTCAATATATCTTTTTTTATTATTGTCAGACAATTATTAATTATTAACACATATTATTAGTCTTTGGTGAATTATTTCTGTTTTTTTTCGTCTGAGTTAATAGTTTATGTTTAAAATTTTCAATGTATTATGCTTAAATTATTATTTTTTGTTTTCCCAAATTTTATTATTATGTTTTATTATATAATTACGATAGAAGAATATGAGTGTTAGTGTTAGGGGATAGAAGGAGGTGGGCCGAGGATCCAGTTGCTATTAGCGGCGCCCTTTGATTTATTGCTCTCCGCCTTCGCTTTCTCATTAACACACACTGGCCTAGTTTATAGCCCCAAGCCCTCCCCTCCGATCTCAGCCTCTTCATGATGGTTTTTAATACGCTATTAGAATGTAATTCTTTTACATATCGGCGGTTTGGAGATAAAAGTAATCAACTGCAATTTTTGCGAAGATCAAGTTTGTCGCTTTCTATCTTAGCCTAAACCAATTCAACGCTCCGGTATTGAAAAAAATGTGAAATTAACAATTATCATTAGATAACTATTGATAATTTCGCAATTTTGTCACTAATGAGCCGTAAATTTGGATCAGGCACATGTAGGAGACGACAAAGCTCATCTTCGCAAAAATTTTAGTCATCACTTTTACCTTTTAACTCCAAACCGACGATATACCAGTTAAGTCCCTCCGCTCGTTTCCTTAAAAAAAAAAAAAAAAAAATCAACACATTTCTAGATATTATTTATTTGAATATTCATTTATTTATGTATTCATTGAAAAATAATACAATGTGCCAAACTCCAGAGTAATATGTGTTATAGCTGCAGGTATCCATTCACACCATATAAGTATAGAGAAAAAAGAAAAATTATTAAAAAAAGGAAAAAGGAAATAATGATAAAATTATATATACATCACAAATAAAAATAAATTAAACAATAGAAATATAAGTAAGTAACCAAGATAAAGAAAATTGAAGTTAAATAAAAATAAAATTAAACATATATCATACCTTTGTACAATATTTACATTCACATACTCGGCCATCCTGTGCGCGTTTGAGGCTGCGCAATAGCCGAAAAACGTGTTTTTCTGTAATTTGTAGCGCCAAACGGTTCTAATGTTTTCTATAATTGTAATTTTTCTATATAGCGTATCCCCGAAAAAAGAAGTTATGAAGAAAACAAAACTTTATTCGTGCATAAATCAAAAAGTATGTATACATGTTTTTAATAATATACATTGATTGAAGTATACATTGATCACGACAAAATCATTCGAAAGGTAATTGAATTTCCATAAAAACAAAAATAAATCATCCAAATCTGTTCAGTATTAGCAATGATGTAGTATTTTGAAACTTTTATACTTCCTATAAATTTTTTTGCTCATGATCCTATGCACACCGGTTCACTAGAATTTAGTTTTTTGATAACTAGATAACAATACATTTTCTCGAATATTCTATATGTGCATTTGAAAGATAGTTTGATTGTTTACGAAACTAAATATAAAAGAAAAAAAAATTCGGTCTAATATTAGATATAGCAAACATTTTTTGTTGCTATATGACTTTAACCCAGAGCGGTAAGGAAAGTGGTGTGAGTGGATGCACCAGATATTATTGTGATTACCTATTCAGTTTAATTCTTCACATATTTCTAAACCGCGTTGGAACCAAAAATATCTAATGTGGACAGCACATGACTTCCTTGTACGATTATTAAATTATAAATCGGCGGCTCAAAAAGTGATCCTGAATTTGGTTACTAGTTTTGGAAGATTGCAGTGTCTCAAAAACGACACTCGGCGTCGCGACATCCATCTATTGATACCCACACAGACACACTCTTGTTTCTGGAGGTCTCATTCCGTTATTACATGTCGTTTTCCTTCAGTAGGTAACAAGTTTTCAAGAGATTTCTTCATGTTCCATGACAACATTAAAACATTCAATATCAATAGATAAAGAAGCATTGGAAATCGACAATTTCGACATTTTAAGCGGAAAAACCCACTTGACTAATATCTTATTCTCCTGCAGCAGACTTGTTCATCTCGCAAATGGAGAGGAAAACTAGTATTTTATACTCTATTTTAACACTTGAAACAAGTAATAAAAATATTTAATTGGATTGGAAAACAAATCACGTTTGTAACCTTTATTACCGAAACATATGATTTTTAATTTAAATATAATTTTTGATATAAGCTTATTATGACCTTTAAGTAAAGTATCCTTTTCGGCTCACCAATTTTAACCAAAATCTAGTAAATACATTCATATCGATATTAAAGTCTTATTTACCAAATTTGAGATGTTTTACATTATATTTTAATATAATTTTTGATGAAAGTCTAGTATGACCTTCAAGTAAAGTACCACTTCCGGTGATCAAGCAGTGACCAAAACGGGAAGTTCACAACTAGATTTTACGACAATCCTAAATACAAAATTTCAACTTTCTAAGGCAAACCGTTTTTGAGTTATGCGAAATACGAACGTACGAACGTACGTACAGACGCCACGACGAAACTAGTCAAAATGGATTCAGGGATGGTCAAAATGGATATTTCCGTCGAAATCTGAAAACCAAAAATTTTCGCGATTACAATACTTAAGTAAAAAGACACAATATTATATTGTGATAAATAACACATGACAATGGAAAATAAAATCTGTAAAAACTGTACATTTAACCGATTTCTCGTTGAAATCGGAATATGAATGTCGGAAAATTAAAACTACATGTACAATAAGATATACAACCTTTGGAGTTCATCAGAGAAAATAGATTAAGACTTAATGCTCAAACGAGTTCATTGCATAAGTATTTTAATTATATAATTAATATTGTAATTATGGAATCATTTGACAGTTTAACTGTATTGTAGATATTTATTCTTTAAAAATAGTTATTATTGTTTTGATTTTATATATATATATATATATATATATATATATATATATATATATATATATATATATATACTCGTATATGTTTGTATATAACTATTTTTTTTTCTTAAAATATGAATTTAAATTCATATATTTTAATTATTTTCAATGTTTGACGATGAAGATGACCTTCCATACTATATGGTTATCTTCAACAAATTTTCGTTAAGGTCAATTAAAAACTCAACAGTTTTATTGTATTTATTTTTTAGACATTTAGGGGATACTTCGTTCCCCTCTTCAGCATCCAGTATAAACATAACAAATTAATTCTTCTAAAGTGCTATTAACGACCTTGAACAGGTCTAGATTCTCAGAACAGGCTGTACTTCACCTGCATGCCCATTTAAATACTCAAACCGATGGATCCTTATCAGTTGGAATTCTCATGTAGGGTTAGCTAGTAACCTAACATATTAACTTCTAAAACATTAAATGCAGTAATGACGCACCCTTCACAAGGATCCATTTTAAAGGAAATGAGGTTGCAATGCAAGATGTGAGCGCCAACAGTAGAAATTACAGTTCAATTCCGGAAGGAAGTATACTAAAGGAAGGTGGGGAGAAGCGGGTAATTCAAAATGGACAACATTTACCTAAGATATCTGCGGCGGGAATGATGGGAAGTTTTAAATGAATGGTGGGAAATTCAAATAGTAGGAGAAATGGGAAAGATGATGGGGGCAACAATATCTCTTCATAAAAAGGCGGGATGTCTGAGCTAATCCTACACCAGCGTTCCAACTGAGAAGGATCGTTGGTTTGAGAATTTAATTGGGCATGCGCAGTGGGTGAAGCACAGTCTGGTCTGAGAATCTAGACCTGTTCAAGGTCGTTAGTTGCACTTCGGAAGGATTACTTAAACTGGAGTTCTTCCTTTACATTCAAAGTGTTTTGTAGGTATTTTTTTATCAATAAATTTTCTTTTTAATTTTTCTTTCTGTTGTATTTTTTTCCCAACCTAAAACTAACATCACGAAATCGTCTAAAATAATACAATAAAACTACTTAGTTTTTAATTGGCTTTAAAGCAAATTTGTTGAAGATAACAATGTATTTTAATTTCAAAATAAATAAATTAAAACACTTCAGTATTCATAGAAATTAATACATCGTAATAAACCTATCGTTTATATTAATAATTATCGCATCTATCCTAAATTATCCTTTTATAATATTCCACTTATTCCCCTTTAAAAAATTCTCTTTTTTCATTAAAGAGAAGATTGAAAGGAGGAGAAGATATCCTCATTTCGCGGGGCTCCATTAAACCATCAAATTCGTTCTTTCAATCAACAATTCATCCATGATGACCACGATGTCCTAGATGTTGCTGATTTTAGCATAGCACTGCCATTGAAGTGCTGCCAAGAGTAGTTTTTCGATAAGCTTTTGACATGGGCTATTAATCAAATAACACATTTGCTTATACAGTTGAGAATGTGATGTAAGTAAGCAGAAATCAAATAAAACCAGCTATTAGTTCGACTTTTTAAATTACACATGAGGATAGAAAAGGATTGAAATTTAACATTTCGTTAGCTTAAAGAATTAAAAATGATAACCTGAAAAGTTGAGGGAGAGAACCACTCTAGGCTACTAGGTGCTTGGTGCTCAATAGGATTTGAGAAGAGGGATTGTGATGATGAAGGTCAAACAGAAGTTTATTACATAAGATTTTGTAAGCCACCCAAAGACAGTAGAAGCAATTTATAATAATATCCTAGCTAAAGAATAAACTTGATAAATAAAATTGAAGAAAAAAAATCTAACTTAAACCTATTCCAAATCGAAACATAATTTTTGATGAACATACTCTTTGCTTATTCATGGCATCTTACCTTAGTAACAATTCATAAAACATAATTTATTTTGACAGACGGTCCAATTAAAGTTTAAATGTTTGCTGTAATCCTAAAACATGAAAGATCAAGTAACAGGACGATAAAAATTCAGTATCAGGCTCGCAAAGCAGGTATGAAACGAACTTCTCCCATCTCAGGGTTTATATATTCTTCAATATGCAGTAAAATTTTAAGATAGCCTTGCGATAAATGAGTTGATCATTTAGATAACTTTTGTGAGCACGAATAATTTATCCAAATAAAAAAATAAATAGCGTGAAAACGCATAAATACTAATGGAGATATAGTTAATTGTTGAGGAAACACGGATGTTAGCGATGCGGTCAAACACACGGTAAAACACAAAGTAATGAATATTTACTTTTTAATGAGTTACGACGTTTTGGCCTACGGTGTAGACCATCTTCAGGATTAAGAAAACGGATAAAAGAATAATTAAGAGATGAGAAAAATAAATATAATGGAATTGCATGAGAGAGAGGATGCAAACAACTAAAATATAACATATTAATATGAAAATATAGTAACACACATGTTATGCAATAAAAACAATATAATGTAGGAATCATACATGATATTAAATGTAATGACAGAAAATATGGATGGAAGGTGGGTTAAAGATATCAATGAGAACAAATATATAATATATGAATAATAATATTGAATAATTTGTTATGCAACAGCACACGAAGGACAGAGGATAGGGCCTGTTACTCTGTCCTTTATAGACATTATCTTATTATTGGTGCCAGAATGGTTCTGTAGTTGCTGTAATTTCGAAAAAGCTGATTAAACCATAGTCCTACTGTATATGACTGGAATGCTGAAACTTTGTTGTGCTTTGTCCATTTATCTCAAGAGAAGTTATTTTCATTAATTTTATAATTGAAATTTTAATATAGCCTACTTCGGAATTAATAACTGAAATGTGGTGTCAATTCCCTTGATAGGTGTTTCGAAATTTTGACTGTAAGAGAAACATTTGTTTCATGATATCCCCTTGTATCGTAAAAAAAATCAAATAAACCGTTGTTGCTATATAAATATATATATATATATATATATATATATATATATATATATATATATATATATATATATATATATATATACTTTCTGTTATGTCTTTTACCAACCATACAATTATTAATATAGTAGGTGTGAAGAAAATAAAACTGGACACGAGATTATTCCTTGAAAAACTCTACAGATGATCCGGTTAGATCATAATAATAAAGATAAATTACTCAATGGAAAACAATGGAGAAGTGCAAGAAACACAAGCTCCAAATAATTGACAGGAATAAAACTGAGAATGTGCTCCACTATGTGAGTCTGTACCTACTCAGTAAAATGCTGCTCTTTCGTATTTTATTTGATCAAGTTTATTTTTCTTATTGTGGAAAAAAGAAAGAGGTTTTTTATGGTAAACCCTTTGTCCCACCAAATCAACAGAGCAGAACGAATATCCGACGTTAATTACTTTAATAATAACTATTTCTATAAATCTCTTCCAAATTTGGTAATGAAAAATATCTGAAAGTATAGATGTGTTTAAAAATCTCAGAGAGGAAAAGAAGTGTTTCGATATAATAAAAATCTTGTGTGTCCCTTATCGTTGTTCTGAAAACTTGATACCCATGGATGCAAGCTCATTACACAAACTTTATTAGATTATTGTTTTTTAATTCTTGCTATTCGTTTCAATTTTGATAGGTGAATGGAAAAAAGTTAATTAATTATTTTTACTGTGCTTGTGATTGTTATAGACATTAAGAACTTATTAATGTCTTAATCTTTAATTGTAATTTATCTTATACTTTACTATAACTTGTTAAATAGAAGGTTTCTTTTCAAAGTTAATAAATATGAATAAATCTTGCTGATTACCTTTTTGTTAGGACCTTCCTCAATTTCTTGGACCATAAATGGTTGCTTCCTTCTGCTATATAAAGATATCTATTTTTCTATTAACTAATCAGAAAAGTATCTTAATCAGAAAGCCTATTCCTTTCTTTATTATTTCTTGTCTTTCCGTTCATTGCGCTCTCTCTTATGATTGATTAAATGAAACATATCTTCCATTTTTTTAAAAAGTTTTTTAATTTATTTTTTAATATTAACTGGAAATATATATATTTTAATATCAAATATTATTGGCCTTACAGAGTAATTAGTAAGAGTTTGACCATTGACATATCTTCTTGCTTTTTTAAAAAAACATTTTTGCTGATTTTCACTTCCCGTATTTATAAAAAAAATTCCAATATCATTAAATTGAAACATTTTTAAAGCTTTCTCTACTGAACTACTCTTCTATCACAAGAAAAAAAAAAATGAGCAGTTAACTAGTGGCTGAGGAAACTACCTATATATTATGTAGTCTTAATTCTAAAAATTGGTTTACCTTAAGAACCTCTTTTGAGACTTTTGGGTATAAGCATTTGACTACTGCCAATTTCCCTTTAGTGTTTTAAAAGTTTTTCAAGATAAGTGATTTTCTGTTATTTGCAAGTAAAATATGACTTAGGAATAATATATATATATATATATATATATATATATATATATATATATATATATATATAAAACTTGATGTTTTTTATATTGGGTAATTTGAATCGTCTGAATAAGCCTCATTCATAATACAGTAATATTCCTCGCTATTTTAAAACCTTTTCGGCAATTTTAAAATTATAGGCAACGATTACTGTAATCATTTAATAGATCTCTTTGTGATGAAAAAAGTCTTCAAATTCCTCAATGGCTGACTGCTCTGGTAGTGGGTGAATTTATTAAACTAAGGCACTTAAAGTTTTATTCTTTTTTAACTCATCAAAGGTAACAACCTTTTTAACAACTTGCGCCCCTCACCACCATCTAGAAGGTGGAATAATCGTATTAAATAATAGTGTAAGGTCGTAGGATAAGGATTTATTCCAATAAGGTGAGCACTGCCATATGAAAATAATGAACAAAGTTGAAAGAAAGAACTGAGACATTTAAATCAACTTTATTTTAGTTTTTGTATATACAGTAAAAGGATAAATCACCATGGTATTTTAAGAACATAAGAGTATTGTCTATAAAGGTTTAAAAAAAAAAAAAGTTGTACGTGAAATGTATAATTTTAATTAATAAAAAAATTAAATTTATTAGGCTGTGGGTTATTAGTCGTAATTAAATTCATTATTGGACTGTTGTATTTTTACTTGTAGTTCAGGTTGGATATTACAAGACATTCTCTGTTCTTATCTTATTTATATTATACTGAATAACATTAGGATATATAAATAACATTTATATAATTATATATTTGTTATGCATATCATACCTTGTTAGAATAGTAAATCATTCTAAAAATCTGAGGTTTTGTTTATGATTAAAACTGTTTGTTTTACAGTTAATTCTTTACTAACTTTTTAAAACTTTATTTATTGTTTAGGTCAATTTATAACATAATTATATTTCTCTTTTAATGCAATAAATACATCATAATTCTTTAGGGGATTTATAATTACAATCGAATCCCGATGTATTGTACCCTCTAGGAGCCGAAAGATAAGCACGATTTATCGACTGTTCACTATATAGAGATTATGGTATATCGAGATTAAAAATGAAAAATCCGTTTCACCAAAAGTTTTTATTTTTTTTTTTATGCATATGTACTGTGTATTCTTTATTTCGTTCAATTTAGTAGCATATTAGTACAGATATCCCTAAACAATATTTACTGTATTTAAATATGTTAGTATGAATTTTACATTATCATATGTATGTACAGTAAATTAGAACTACATAAAAATGCCTTTTTGTAATCATTACATAATTATTGAAAGTATTGATCATTTTTCTTTGCGTAAAAAAATAGTGTGAATTGCACCGAACACTTTTTCATCAACGTTCTGTTTTTAATTCAACTTCTTCTTTGGGGTGGATATTCGAAATATTCCGTGGGCTCCTAGATGATAGAAGTATGGAAGAGGTGCCAATCGCTTCGTTATAACTTGAAGAATAACAATAACAATGGTGATAATTTGAAATTTAATCAGACATCCAAAAACAAGGTGACGGCCAAAATGGCAATTTAAATTTTTGAATTCCTTATAATTGATCTATAATAACGAAATTCGTGTCAAACTATAAATATCTATATAAATTTAGTTCAAAAGAGGACGATAAAGTATTGAGAAAAAATTATTACGCACACGTATTGAGATATTCAAAATGGTGTCGAAGATTGCCGCCTTTGTAAGTAGTACAGGAAAATTTCAAAAAATGAACAAAAAGTTTGTACATTCATAAAACGTTGGTCATAAGTTCTTATTGGTATTTGAGTCTTCCCATATAGAGGGGGCACAACCAACCCTCGATACCCCAGGGATCGAAATGTGGGACACAATATTCGCAAAATAATTTTCACGAAGTAATTCGTTTCTTGTAGATTTTTAGTTTCTGGATCGAATGAGGCCACTTCTATGACGAGGCAGTCAGTAGTTTAGAACTTATTAATGATTTTAGGTAAACAAAAAACGGAAAAAAAATTTTTTTTTGCTGCTGAGCAGTAGTTTACATGGTTACATAGTATACATGGTGCCGCGTAAGTCACGAGAAATATTAAAACTGTTGATAGACCCCAAGAGCAAAAATAAATTTCGTATGGATCCATTCCATTAAAAATCCCCTTTAGGAAATATTGCTTGGCTTATTTCTATTCGACAGACTCTACAGATGTCGATTTCTGCTGCCAAGACAAAGTTATGACCAAAGTTTTATGAATGTACAAATTTGTTTGTTTACTTTGTCTATTTTTCCTGTAACATTTACACAGGCGGCAATCTTGGACGCCATGTTGAATAATTCAAATTGTGTGCGTAATTAGGTTTTCTCAATATTTTTTCTTCATACTATGAACTAAAATACATACAGTTTGACACTAATTTCGTTAGTATAGTTCAACTATAAAAAAAATAAATATTTCTTAAATATTGGCCGCCATCTTGATTGTGGATGTCTGAGTAAAATTTCAACTTATCATCATTGTTATTGTTATTCTACAAGAAATAACGATGGGAATTGACAACTCTACCATACTTCTATCATCAAGGAATGACACTTGCCCCCGATGTTACCAAATGTAACCAATTAAACAATTAACATCTGTCGTTACGAATACCGAGGGGAATGGAGTAGCTCAGTGGTAAGGCACTAAGTTACAATGCTCCCGGTCCCGGGTTCGAGACCGGCTGTGGCAGATAATTATTTATCTGTTATCGGCCATGGATCGACCCTGTGGGATCGGGAGACCCTCCTGGGGACCACCCAGCCTCTATAAAATGGGTACCCTTAATTGGGGGAAAACCTGGCGGTCGAGCGTTATCTCGGCCAAATCACCTGCTAGCACAACCGTTGGCCTAGAGACAGTACGGTCCTTAACAAGTACTGAACCCAAGACCCTTCACGGGTTGTAGTGGTAAAGGTTTTTTTTTTTTTAAGAATACCAATTTCTGTGATAAAATAATGATTTATATAAATAAAAATTATATCAGATTTTTTTTATATCTATAAGTTCCTACTCTGTTGTAAAAAAGTTTATCTATCCTATATATACGTGTGTACATATTTTAGATTAACAAAATAACTATCTATAAATATTAATTAATATAAGTTAAAGATTATAATTAATATCATTTTTCTTTCAATTTTTAACAATCCATTTGTAAAGAAGGGAAAGGAGACAATGTGTACTAACTTCGGCCTGGTGTAATATTTAGGCAGAGGCTCTGTGCAAATCTGGGCCTTCCTCTATGAGCTCCCTAAATATTTATGAGCGGCTGCTTCTCCCTTTTGTCCTCTTCACCGTAGTCCTATACTGTCGTCATCGAGGACATTAGGAATATGGTATAGAGTAGAGCAGGATGTAGAGATGTAGGTCATACTTCATATTTGGAAAATGAATAACGCTTATTGGCTTTTCTTTCCAGCATACAATATGAATTTAACGATCTTATTATTCAACTACCATAGCAAAATAAGAATACAATTAGTGAACTTGACTGATCAAATGTGTCTCATTTTTCAATTTTTAATTTATTTATTTTTATTCCAAGCTTAACTATCTGATCAGTTGCAAAAGCATGGCACCTTCACACCATGATGATTACAGGCTTGAGCAGAAACATTAAAATTTGAAGGAAAAATATATAGGGAGCGAACACTGTCACTGTCCTTTTTATGAAATTGGAGACTTCTATTTTATCCCTTTCAAATCAGACCAAGATTGCGGAACTCTGCCTATTTTTACCTGAGATATTAAAGTTAGAAATTACTATACTACGCCCTAGCCGGTAACTTGTTCGGAATTGTTTTGATCGATTTTCTCCACGCTATCAAGTTTAAATTCGTCAAAAGAATAATTTACAAAAATATCATGTTCCAATCAGTAGGCTTAATAGCATATTCCTTGTTTGAAAAATGTTTCAGATATTAATATATTAATTTTAAATATGGTCAGTAAACATTACTTTTATTGAAGTAATTTAGTTATTATAGAATTAATCAATTAGTATGCGTAAATAGCTGAATAAAAAAAATAAAAATGAAACGTTACGGCTTTGCGTTCTCATCAACATTGTAACTGTTAATCCAAACATCATACAATTGATTTTATTATAGCTATAACTAATAAATTCTAGTGAAAAAATTCACTAAAATTTCACTTTCCGAATATCTGTTTTTATAATTTTATAAATGTAATGTACTGCAACAATTTTAGCAATAATGTCTTGAAAATCGTACAGCAAAAATTACAATAATTAAAGTATTTTATATCGATTCAAAGTTTCTCCATGTTGGATTTTAAGTCTGGGAAATTATTTTAATAAGAGTTTAGAAAGAAGTAATGACTCTTTTTAAAATTTAATAAATAAATAAATTATAATTATAAAAATAAAAATTAAACAGCATCATTGCGACACCAAGGTCGTTGTTTAAATCATCTTTATTACTTCATACTGAAGTACTGAATTAAAGACTTCAAACTGGCAGAGATGGGATAAAAAGTTTAGACCCCAAAAAGGCACTTCTCTCACACCAACCTATATTATTTCAATATAATAACTTAGTTATTATAATAACTTATATATTTTCAACCTTATAGCACATTTTGGAGGGGCTGTATAGGCGCGAAAAAACTTGAAAACTGCGGAATTGGACAATGGAATTTTAAATCCGTTTTATAATATATAAAACGGATCTAAATTCACTGTCATTCCCATTCGCTGACCGTGTAGAAGTCTACTATTTTCGGGGAAAAAATTACTAAAATAAGGTTCACTTATTCAATAATGTTTATAGTCAATAGTCAATAAAGTTTTTCAAAACTCTAAACTATCCACATAATGACTCTACAGTATCATCAAAAACGTTTAATATTTACGTTACGGGAACTAGGACTGCATAGATATAAGGTAAAACTAAAATGGCAGAATAGAAATTAAATACATATGTATTATGCTGATTTATGTAGGTTGATTCATTTTATACATTTATCTTATTTTGTTTTATTTGTCCAATTTGTCAGTTAGAGATTCCCCGCCTTGTCCTCCCTAACCGTATATTTATGGGGCAATGTCGGTGGAAACATTTGCGAGGACGGGTGAAGGGAAAGGCAGGGCCGGTATTTTGCATATTCCGAATTAGAAGAGGGTGCTGGGTCAGACTGTGTGCTAAGGGAGATCACCGTTCAATTTGCCCAAACCAAAATGGAGACGATTCGATTTCCTGAGGCAGCTGAATTTCGTACCTTCTCTGGCAAAACAGGATGATATCATTTTGCCTATTCTGGCCGGCATCCGTTGTTCGTAGTTATTGGCATACTTAATGTAAATTGGGCCATAAGGATTTCTCGCTGGAACATAATCCTGTTTTTATGTTATGTTATAAGTTCTGCTTGAATTGAATTTCTGCTTGGTATCAATAACAAGATTTTAAATTTGTTAAAAATAAATTTAATCAGTAAATTGGATTTTTTTTTATCATGGACAAAGAAAACAACCTCCAAGAAAAATCTGCAGAAATCACATAACTTTATTATTTAATGTTTGGCCTAGAAATAGACTAAACATTTTTCACAATTTATGCTGGCTGTAAGTCATATAGGTATTTTATATTATATTTACTGTTTGAAAAATGTGCAGCATGTCACAATTTGTACTATTGCGATCTTTAAAAAGACAATTTTTTCACCCAATCGTTTATCCATTAGTCTCTGTTAACCGTCAGTGCAGTAGAAATCAAAAAAATGTAGCTTGTTTGTTTTTGTTTAAAGGTGTACTACCCTTAAGTCATTAACGTGGTTTGATTCAACTACTCAGATTTTGAAAATTTTTGGTCTATATTATAAAAAAAAGCATAATAGGTGATTAAAAATAAAAATCCAGAAAAGTGCTATAATTTAGACAAGAGGCGATGTGCTTTCAAAAACTTAAATAGTAATGTCACTGAAGCTTCATTGTTATTAAGAGCAGTAGATATATTTGGGATCAATCTTACTCTCTTTCTTCTTCTGATGAAATATTCATGGTGTGAATATTTCAAAGGAATATATTAACAGAAAAATAGAAAAATAATTACGTAACTTACCGAAGTACAAAGATTGATATGAACCATAATTTCTTCTTCTTTTTCTTTCATGGCACTCCAGCGCAATGTCTTCTCATCTTAGCCTGGGTCGCCCTCTCCCTCTAGTTCGGTTAAGGTTTCCGTCCAGAAGACTTTTTGGGTCGTCACTGCTCTTCATTCGGGCAACTTGTTCGACCCATCGGAGTCATCTGAGATTTACAAATTTAACCAAATTCACTTCCTCAAATAGCTCAAGCAGTTCTATATTGTTTCTTCTCCTCCCCTCGTTACGAGTCTTGATCGGACCTAATATCCTTCTAAGAATTTTCTTTTCAAAGATGAGGATCTCATCCATTCTCTCTTTTTTTCTTTAGAGTCCACATCTCTGAGGCGTACATCAAAACTGGACGAATAAGAATCTTGTAGAGCATCAGTTTCGTCTTCCTTGTTATATACTGGCTGGTAAGGTCTTTCCGTAGTCCGAAATAACTCTTGTTAGCATTCAGAATTCTCCTCCCCACCTACAGGGAAATATAGTTATCAGAGCTAATTGTAGAACCAAGATAAGTGAATTGGTCTATCTTCTGGAACTTAAATTGTCCGAATTCCACAAATTCCCTAGCGGAATGAGCTGCATGAGAGCCACCATTACGCATGCACTTTGTCTTATCCTCGTTTATTGCAAGCCCCATTTCTTGAGCAGCCCGCAAGATGTCTAGGAATGTTTTTTCCATTGCGCAGAGAAACCTAGCGACGATATCGATGTCATCCGCATACGCCAGTAATTGGACTAATTTGCTGTTTATCGTACCACTGGTTTGGATGCCAGAATCTGTAACTACCTTATCAAGAGCTAAATTTAATAGCGAATATGCCAAAGCGTCCCCTTGTCTAAGCCCTTTACGAGGAGAACACCCTGGAAAGCTCTGTCTGTTTTTTTACGGAGAATTAAAACCATTCATTTTCATCATTATAAGCCTGATGATCTTGGGTGGGATCCCGAGTTCTTGAAGAACAGCATAAAATTTGGGTCTCTTTATGCTATCATAGGCTGACTTGAAGTCAATGAATGTGTCATCATTCTATATTCAGTTGCTTTTTCCAAAATAGTTCTGAGACTGAAGATCTGATCAGTGGTCGATTTGCTTTTCCTAAAACCAGCTTGGTAGTTTCCAATTATGGGAAGGAGTATGGAAGGAGTTTGGCAAACAGTATGTTGGACGGCACTTTATAAGCACACTGAAGGAGCATAATGCCTCTATAATTCAGACAATCAAGAATATCACCCTTCTTATGCAAAGGGCATATGACTCCCCTCTTCCATCATTCGGAAATTCTTTCTTCAATCCATATGGAAAGAATTAAATCGTATAGCTCTTTATGCATAAGTTACCTTTCTTCAGAAGTTCTGCAGGTATACCACTTCTCCGGGAGGTTTATTATTCTTCATTTTTTATAGCCTCTATGATGTCCTCGAGTTCTGGAGAATCAATGACGTCCTCAATCGAGATAGAGGTATCCTCTTCTGTTAGGACCATCTCATCTTCTACAGTTCCCTGGTTCAATTCATGGCTATAATGCTGCACCCATCTGTACAATATGTTACTAGTTCCAGCTAGAAGGGTTCCGTCTTCACTCCAGCATGATTTGACTTTAGGCTGAATGGGACTCTACTAATGTTATCCCGTCTATAGAAGCTCCTTATTGCATTCAGGCTTCTGAATTTTTGAGAGTTGCTGTCTTTCCCAAACTCTTTTCTTTTGCCTGTGCTCTCTTTTCTCTTATCTCCTTTTGTCTTCGGTTTTTCTTCTTGTGTCACTCTTCTTGCATTCTTCCATCTTACATTCTTCGGTCACTCTTCTTGTGTATTTCTTTTGGATCATATTATGATAGGCTAGGTTTTTCCTCTCGGTTACAATTTCACATTCATTGTCAAATTATGAGGATTTTTTTGGGCGTGTTTCCAATCCTAGATTGACTTTAGCTAATTCCTTAATTGCACTAGCGCAATGCTCCCATCGGTTCTTTACAGTATCTTGTACCTGATCTTCAGTTCCTTGAATAGTCCTGTCTAGTTGTGACTGGTATCTTGTGTAGGTATCTTAGAACTTTGTATATTTTTTTGACATCTTAGCTCCTTCCTTCCTTGCGCCTGAAATTCTAGCTCGTATTTTTGTGACTAATTGATTATGGCCGCTGTCAATATTCGCTCCTCTGTAAAAATTAATCCACATTATTTTGACAACTCCAATCCTCTGACTTCTCTATATAGCTATTATTACTTTCTTACTTGCTACCCCTACACCGCTTCATTTATTACTTTGTTATTTTTTAAAAGCAATTTTTAAAATATTTATCCTTGTTATCACACCTACTATTTTCAATCTTAAGTTAGTCAGTTATGTAAGGGTATTGAAAAAACTTTTTATCAGTATTCCCTGTATATACATAGTTTTCGTTCATTACAACCCCTGCAAAAGCCATATTTTTTCAATATATATTCAATATTACATTTGGCATATATTTTCAATTATTCTTTCATATATTTTTATAATCAACTCATATTCATAATGGCAACCCTTCCCCACTGGCTTCTTTATATAATTATTAATGGCATCTTAATTACTACTCCTACACCGCCTCCTTCATTACTTTGCTGTTTTGCAAAGCCACTCCTCCACCTTGATCTATTTATTTTTTATTCGCCTTTGTACTTATTTAATAGAGTAAATCTAATGTAAATCCAAGCGTAAAACTAATGTTTTAGTTATTATTATTTATCTTTTAGTTTATCTATTGTTATTATTATTATTATTATTATAGCCAGTTTTATTAATATTCAGCTTAATATATCAATATTAACTAATTTATTTTTAGTTTTTGTTATTACTCTATCAGTTTCATCTCACAACTTTTTACAAATTCATCATTATTTTCATTTTTCTCACTAAGTCTTTTTAATTTTAATTCATTCACAGTATATACCTTTGTATTATTTTTATTTCTATTTTAATTTGTGTATCTTGTTTATTCAGCCCTGAAGAAGACCTGCAAAGTGGGTCGAAACGTCGGTCCCTAATAAACAGTTTTTAACTATTTGTGATCCTTTCCTCCTCTCCCTCCTCTCCCCCTCCCCCCGCATCCTGGACCATCTCATTCCTTCGTAGTGTTTTACGGTCGATTATTCATTATTCAAAACCATTTTTCATTAAAAATATTTAATTTTCGCATAAGAACTTCTATTCATTAGATTTACTCTAAAGAATTGTTAATTCTTTACACGTTAATTTAGTTTATTACAACTAATAAGGTTTGACCGAATATTTTTAAAATTATAGCAATATAAAATTACCTATTTTAATCACAATGCACTGTGAAAATGCTCTTTCGCTCACTAGGATTGCTCTAATCCATACACCGTTTTTAAGTTTGTTACCATACTCGACATTATTGGTTTGCTATTATTTGATGAATAAGTTTTAAAAAAACTTTTATTTATTTTTTACATGATTCCATTGGGATACTATTGTAAAATGTATGTGCATGTAAGGGTATGCGCATGCTTATATTAACATTAAATCTATATATTTAAAAAAAAAAAAAAAAGAGGTTCTCAACTCAAAATCAAAATTATTATTTTTTTTTAAATAATAGTTTTTAAAAATATTTAGTTTGCATATTTTATGGGATAAATTTAAAATATATGTTTAATACTAAATTAAGAATGAATATACCAAATTTTATTATTGTATATCAATTGGATGATGTTAAAAAAAAGGTTTTTTAGAAGCTCATTCACCAATTAATATTTAACGAATAATGGCGATTATGGTAAATAACTTGAAGACGCAGTTTGTATAATGACTTTAGGCAAATTAAATTATGTTGTTCAAAGTATGGCATACACAGTGTATCTCCATTTCAGTTTAAAAAAATACAAGGTTTTTATAACCTGAATATGAAACATATATTTAAAAAAAAAAATAGTTTTTTGTTTTTAAAAATATATTTTTTTGTAATTTTTTTAACATTTTAAGATTGGTTTTGTAAATTCGAGATACATACAAAATTAAATTTCTTACAATTATGTAAAGAATGACACTATTTTGAGCTTTCTAGGGCAAATAGTTCAGAAGTTATTAGTTGTCTGGAATCGGTATCGTCTCGAGCTCAGTTCTAGCCTATCGGGGAGAGTCTTTAATGTTTTCATCTCGGACCCAGAAAAGAAGCGCCTGCCAATGCATGAATTTTAAACATAATGTAAAGGATATTAATCACCGAGATAATAGAAGATTACGTCATTATATAAAGAGCGTATTTCATTTATCATTATCCGCTAAGAAGATTCTAGCCGAGAAGTTGGGATAGGAAACCCGGGCCCCCTCCTCTTAAATCATGCAACAAAAGAGAAAACAAAGCTCTATCCGAATTACTTAAGATACCCGACCATGAAGAGATGAGATAACAATGCCACCAAGATGTTACTTGATAAGATTGTCATCCATAGTCGCTAATTGTCTTTGTTGGTCAGAGCATTTGCCTGCCCGCCGAAGAAAATGGCATAAACAAAGGGCTCCGGAGTTACAAACTTCCCTTGATTTAACTCCCTTGTCCTGATGGAAAAACTTAAAATGATATATTTTTCATTTTTGAAAGCATTCAAAACTTTCCAGAGACCATTTCCGGCGACCGCTCCCAGTCCTCGATAAACTTTCCCTTCTACCCACTCAAGAGTGCATTATTTATTTCTCGAATATCGGTTAGGGATAGTCCTTTAAATTGCTGCCTTTATTCCATTTGAGCTTAAGTGCTGAAATGTACCTCAGTATAATATTAATTTTGTGAAATACATCTTATATATTACTAAAGGAATATGTTCAACCCTGCTTATATGGAATTTCAGCATATGTAATGTTTGATAAATAAATGCCCCAGGATGGGTAATAGGTATACCTAAACTTTCAGAAATATTTTCAAGAACCCACACCTCATCAAGCGCCATTTATCAAACTTTACAGGAAGCACATGACAAATTTTTTCCCCAAATTACAATATATTTTGCTTAAATTTTATTCTTTATCGTGTAGAATATGAATTGATTAGGGCGAAAAAACTGGTATAAATATAATATATTTTTATGACTTTTAGCGCTGGCCAAGGCCATGGTAAAGACTGAGAGCCGTCAGTATCTGGTGATTACGTCATCAATAGTCAATTTTTAGACCATTTCCAATATTTTTTTTCGATATATCGTGAGCGAGAATTATATCGTGAACTAAATTTCAAATTTGTAGCGCTTAAGCATTTTTCAAAAAACATCGTTGATATAATACAACACATCTTGAAAATCGCGCTCAATTCACATCCACAAGTTGGAAAAATCAAGCTCAAATAATCTGTACAGCTTGACAACTTTTTTAATTCGCTGAAGTTGGCAAAATTCCTTTTTTATCGATTTAATATTTACCAACGAAATCATGCAAGCTTTATTATTAAAATATTTAAATTTCTTATAAATATCTAAATTTCTTATAAGTATTTAATTCATCTCTTATAGCATACCGTGATTACTATTAATATTTATTGAGGGAGGGATAAATTGTTATAAATAAAAATAAATATTAACAATCTACCATATTTAAGTGTAACAGATAATAGTGGCCTTCAATAACAATTCGTTAGATACAAACCTAAAGGAAATAAACAACTTAAATTATAGCAAAATAAAGAAAATTAAAATTAAATTATAAAATGTAAAATATAACACATCCTTACTATTGTCCAATATTTACATTCAGCCCGAGGAGATCCGAACTAAGGTTTTCCCCCCATTTGTGGCTCCAGAAGATCCCAGTGTTTCTCTTTCAACCGTGTCCCTGGTATTGAGAAACTTTCTATCGGTATTCCTTTGCATATACATTGCTTTTGTTCATTAAAACCCCTTACAAAAGCCATATTTTTTCAATATTATATTTGGCATGTATTTTAAATTATTCTTTCATTATTAATTATTGTAATTATTAATTGTTATAATAATTATTAAATTATTGTTATTATTATTATTATTATAGCCAGTTTTATTAATATTCAGCTTAATATATCAATATTAACTAATTTATTTTTAGTTTTTGTTATTACTCTATCAGTTTCATCTCACAACTTTTTACAAATTCATCATTATTTTCATTTTTCTCACTAAGTCTTTTTAATTTTAATTCATTCACAGTATATACCTTTGTATTATTTTTATTTCTATTTTAATTTGTGTATCTTGTTTATTCAGCCCTGAAGAAGACCTGCAAAGTGGGTCAAAACGTCGGTTCCTAATAAACAGTTTTAAACTATTTGTGATCCATTTTTTTTTTACCGTTTCCTGGACCATCTCATTCCTTCAAAACGTTTTACGGTAGATTATTCATTATTCAAAACCATTTTTCATTAAAAATATTTAATTTTCGCATAAGAACTTCTTCTCATTAGATTTAGTCTAAAACATTACCTACACATTATTTATAAATTTAGTTTATTAATAAATAATGTATTAACAAATAAAAATAGTCCCACTAGTTCCTTATATTATATTAATATTATAGGCTATTTAATTTTTTATTTTATAGGCGATCTACTTGTTTGCAGAGTTATCAATTATTCGTGAAAAAGGTAATGGTAGCACTTTCCAATGAATAAAAATACCTCCCCTTACTACTCTCAAGCTCGAGGTAGCTCATTCATCTCAATCCGTGAATGATCGAGAGCGGTGGGAGAATTATTCTGTTCTACAACCCAGAAAAAGTGGTTTTAGCTATCACTACTTCACAATACCCCTTTCTCCAAATAATACGAAAAGAATCATTTTACTCCCAGCGTTGAAGCAAAGAGCAGTATTGAAATTGGAAGAGTAATTGTAATAAGATAAATGGAAGTGAGGTTAGTATTGTTAAGCTACATCATATCATGAGCATACAGTCCGATGTGAACAAATACCACTCTAACTCGATACGTTGTATGTACAATTTATATTAATATATCATTTATTTGGAAGGAGTGTGACACAATAAGAAGAAATGAAATTTTACCAGAGCGTCGTTTAAAGTTTGTCTATTTAGATTTAGCGCTGTTACAGCTGCTGACTGGTGTTTAACAATGAGTTAAGAGACAATCCCTCAATTCACTGATAAAACATCAAGTCGAACATTTCATTAGTCAATACCTCTTTTGTTAAAAAAAGTAGCTACTCTTCATTTTTCTGCCATTTTATCATGAACCTTGGATTGAATTGTGACATTTTTTCATTAAAAACTGTACAAGATCCTTTAGAGTTTATGGATAGTAAAAAAGTTTTTGAAAAACAAAATCCAGACATCATACCTCTTAATTTAAACCTAATTTGAAAAACTAAATCCATTTGTCCTATTGATACTAGTATATCATTTAATAGTAGGCCATTATATACTAAATTATTAGAATACGTTTAAGTTTGTGGAGTTTTTAAATTTTCCGCGGAATGGTCAATCTCACACAACCCCCACGTCTGAGATGGACTACACGTTTGGGAGAGATGGATCGGTTTTGTAGAAACCTAGGTTTAAGTAGAAACAAAGTCTATTTGAACATCATTTATTCTTGCTGTAATAAACAACACAATTATGCTAGAGAACTGTACTATTTAACACAGAGTCTTGCTTTTAACTAAAAAAAAAAAACTACTAAACAAAAACTCATGAAGATGTCTCTTTTTATGAAATTAAAGATGGCTATAAATACCTGGGTCTAGGACTGGTTTTAAAAATGAATTAAGACATTTAATTGGAGGTACCAATCAGACTAACAAGGGGAATGCATGATGTGTCCATCGCCGATTTTGTTCAAACTTTTTTGGATGATTCTACATTGAAAAAAAAATGTGACCAATATCCTACAGTTTTGTTCAATGGGCCAAAGAAGCTAAGAAAAAAAAAATAAAACGCTGAAAATGCTTTATTTTATATCTCGTTTTTAAAAAATGATATCGACAAGGTTTTCCTAACTAAACGTTTGCTTTTTGAAGTATATTGAAGGAAAAATATAAACATTAAAAATAATCGATTTTGGTCAAATCAATTTAAAAACGTCTTTCAATTATTAAGCATAGGTTTTTCCATACCCAAAATTATGGCAGATTTGTATTCAGCACACCAAAAAAAACCTTGATATTGAAAAAATCATCGTAAAAAAAAAATCTTTAGTTTTTTCGGATGCTTTCTTTTTTAAAGCCACAAATTACGTTTGGATTTTAAGCTGTGTATAAAAAAACCTTTCCTTGTTAGTCTAATAACGTCACAACAAATCAAAACGTTTCATTTATAACCATTTTTTGTTGTCTAACATTTATATTGATTTCTTTATTCATCATGTCTCTTTTCCTGCAATAATCATTTTTGTTCATAACTTGAACGAGAAGAGATTGCACACTTGATCCAGTCTTCTTTTTGTCCCTCTCATTGTCCGAGTGAGATGGATCAGCCCGTTCCATTTCGGCCGAGTGCCGCCTTTAATGCTCGTTTTAGGTTAGTTAGTTGCCTTCAGACTTACTGATGGGATATCTTTCATCGATATCACTTGAACTGAACTTGTCACCTAACTGTCATTGTTTTCATAAATGTCAACTTCTTTATTTAGCCACAAAGCTGCCAAAATACAAATTGAGAATCGGCGGATTATTTGGCATCCTAGTCTACTTTAAAACATCACTTGAAAACGCCATACTTCCTGGAATAACCAGTAGTTATAGTTAATACTAGATCCTAGTAGTGTCTTATTCTTATGATATTTAGTTATAACAGTTTCTTATAAATGAAATTAGAATGCTAATGAAGAGTTATTTTTCTTTGCTTGAAAAACAGCTTATTATTAGCAGTTGAGTCTCAACTAACCTATGATGAAGAATTTCGCATGTACAACAGCGATACTAGGAAACAGCTGGGTAGAATTGTCGGAAGAAATATTCAGAAAGCCTAAGTGAAAGGAAAGCTGCCAATAAACGGAGGCTGGGAAAATAAAGCCGAGGGAAAAGATTGGATGGAGGAGGTTCAATTGGAGCCGTGACACCTTAGAACATCCCTCTTCAACTGTCCAGGGGCCTCGGTCGCTTCATCTTCCTCCGGTTCTAGCTCTAGCTTCCTTCTGTCCTCTTTGATACTGTCAGTTACTGACGGTCCGTTTCACACAGCTCTCGTTGGATTTAGCAGTTTCATAATAGCAGAACTATTGATAAAGAATATAATTTTTTGTCTTCTAGTTTTCTATCAGTTTTCTTTGAAATATAATGACATAGGCACCTATTAAACTTTCTGAGAATTACATAGGTGTGGTAAATTCTTTAATTTAGTTTGAATCTTATGTAATTAACATCATTTCTCACTCCAAAAGGATTGGATGAGAAGCCTCCTTCTCATCCAATCCTTTTTTAGCACACTTCACGAGTTCTGGAATGTGATTAATGGTATTATGTGCCATGCCTTATATGAATCTAGTTGGAATATCCGAATAATTTCTCGCTGAATTGTCTGCAGTGGGTCCAAATGTGCTCATCAACTGTTGACAAGAATAAGTCATTTTATATGGCTATGTTGCTTACTTGCCAAGTTTCCTGGGTTACGAAACGTTGTAATATTAAAATACCTGATGTGGACACCCCAGACTTTCTTGTACGCCTATTAAACTATAAATCGGTGTCTCAAAAACTGATCCTGAATTTGGTTACTAGTTTCTGAAGATTGCAGTATCTCAAAAACGACATTCGGCGTCGCGACATCCATTTATTGACAAACTCTTGTTTCTGAAGGTCTCATTCCGTTACTATATGTCATTTTCTTTCAGTAGGTTACAAGTTTCCAAGAGATTTTTTCGTGTTCCGTGAGAACATTAAAACTGTTTTGTGCCACTAGATAAAGCATTGAACATCGACGGTTTCGAGATTTTAAGCGGAAGAACCCGCTTAACTTGAACCGGTCATAATTGATTTCCATCAAAAAGATATTAAAATATTATGCAACACTTCTCCAATTTAGTATTTATACTTTATATATTGATTTAAGTAACATACTAGAATTTGGTCTAAATTGGAAAACCGGAAGAGGTACTTTATTTGAAAACCAAAATCTATTATATTTATGCAAAAATCTTTTTTACCAAATTTTAGATATATTACATTATATTTTAAAATAATTTTTGATGAAAGTTTATTATGACCTTTAAGTAAAGTACCGCTTCCTGTTTGCCAATTTAGACCAATATCTAGTATGTTACTGAAATCAATATATAAATCATAAATATCAAATTTGAAAAGTTTTGCATTACATTTTAATAAAAATTTTTATGGGAAGCAATTATGACCTCCAAGTAAAGTACCACTTGCTGTGAACATGTGAGCAAAAAGGGAAGTTCACAACTAGATTTTACAACAATTCCATATACGAAATTCTAACTTTCTACGAATAACCGTTTTTGAAGTACACAAAACCTACAAACGAACGTACGTACAGACGTCATGACGAAACTAGTCAAAATACTTCCTTTACTTCGTACAAGAAAGTAAAAATGTAGTTTGTGTATCTAAGTCTTTTTAAGTGTCTCATTTGTTCGTGAGGCGTAGAATAAAATCGGTTGAAGTAATAGTTGTAACTTTACTGCATGATCCTCAGTCTGTAATCCAGTCCAATTAAAATATCCAGCAAAATTCGTTGTATGGCGTTCGCGCCTTATTCACAATTATGTGTCTTCTATTGTAATCCATTGGACACTTAGTCACTGCATTGTCCACTAAAATAAGTAGAAAAAAAAATTGGAAAAAAGAAAAATCGAATCAAACGCAGTCAGATAACACCTGAAAATAAAATAAAATATGCAACCAAAACAGAAATGGGAGGTTAAACAAAGAAGAGGCATTAAAATTAATAATTATCTCTACTGAAGATACCATATACTGCCTACCTATATATGATGAAAAGAACTTTTTTCCGACTAAAGGCAATTAAGAATGTAAACATTACCTATAAAAAGCAATGATTGGAAACCACGTAAATATTACCTACAGATGGCATTCCAGGTATTTGTACGCTATTTGACGTCTAGAAATTATTTTGCGCTGCGGAAGGCGGAGAAGTCTACAGGATCGGAAAATGAAAACAAAAATAGTGTTGTTTCTGTATATACTTAAAATGTATTTGCAAAAACTGAGTTTGTCAGTCTTAGTTTAGGGATTTAGGGATGTATTCATGATATCTGGTCCCTATGTCATTTTTATTTTTCAAGTTTATAATATTTGAATACTTAAACCATAAATAATTGTGACTGAGACCTTCTCTAGAGGTGCTTAGGTATTCAAGAATCAATATAGCAAGTGTATACTAGTTGTGACCGGAGTCGTTTGCTCAGTTCCCGAACTAACTAAATATTCAATCAATGAGAAACTTTGTTTACAGCCAATGGAGTTCATTAACCACTTTGGCTCAATTCATGATCCTTCTAAACTTTCTTGCCTCAAATATAAATATATATACATTTTTAATTTTGGATAGTTAGTACTATGCATTTACAAACCTTTGTATTAATTTATCAATTTTTTACTTAAAAATATTAATAGCTGGTCTGATTGGATGTTAAAAAAAGTCAATTTAAAAAAAAAATGTTGAGTTTTACTGACTATGTACTATTTAGTAAAAATTGAACATTTTACTTATATTTAAAATTGTATGGAAATGTAATTTATTAATTGTTTATGGTAAAATTGCAAACGTTTTTACAAATTTTATAATTATAAAAATATTTTTACAAACATAATTGTGGCAGGCATAATTCCTTGTTCTTCATCTTCCTCCTTTGTGCCTCTCAGCGTGGAGGTGCCTTGGTCCAAATCAGCTAGACATCACGATTCCAAGCCAGCACTCTCATGGAGTTCAGACTCTCTACCTTTTCTGAGAACATCCTGGAGGTGTGATCGGTTCTTAACAGTCTGGGTCTTCCTCGAGGGCGACGTCCAGTGGGCCTGCCTTCAAAAAAACGTTCGTGAATCCCGGTCTTCATTCATTCGGCATAGATGACCGAACCACTTTAGCTGCCTCTTTTCAACAGTGTACCTCAAGGCGGGTAACCCAAGATCTCTACGTATCCGCTCATTTCTGGCCTGATCTCTCATTGTTCGGCCTGCCACTCTTCAGAGTTATTACCTCATTTCAGCGGCTGTAGCTCTACTCGAGTGCCTTTCCAGCGAGACCCAGCTTTCACTGGCATAAAGTAGGGTAGGTAGGTAGATAGCCTTGAATGTAGTTTTACACTGTTTTCTATCTCCATTTTCCTCACTACAGCTGCTAAGCTGATAATATATATTATTTGCTTTTTTTATCCTTTTTGAAAGCTCTAGGTTAATTTTTCCATTTCTTCTGAGTACAATCCCAAGATAAATGCATGCCTCTACTGTTTCCAATACATCCTCCTTGCAGCGAACTGTCACTTATTCTTCCTCACGACCAACGTGCATCATCTTACTTTTCTTTATATTCAGTACCATTTATATTTATATTCTTTATTTTCTTTCCAACTCAGCGTCCCACTCAATGACTGCTTGCTGTAGATTTTCCTGGGAATCAGCAATGAGGACAATATCGTCTGCAAAAACTAGAACTTGGGCCAGATTATCCTCATATTCCACTTTTCCACGACTGTCCATATCGTCCTCAGCATGCATATTTCTAAAATTTCATCCATGAATATGATGAAAAGGAGAGTATTAAGGCTGTCATCTTCTTTAACTCCTTTAATCATGCTAAAAGTCCTAGATTCTGTTCCGTTTAACTATGCCTTTGGAGTCGCGGTAGGTAAATTGATAGCACCACTTAATTTCTCTAGTACATTTTTAGCGACTAAAGCTGTCCATATTTCTTGTCTATGGACCGAATCAAAAGACGTCTTTATTTCGAGAAATGAAAGAAAAATGCACTTCCCCATGACTTCTCAATAATTGACCTGAGCTAGAAGATGTGGTCTTGTGTCTGGCGGTGGAGTCTAAATGCAGCATGCTCCTCTTCCAGCTGGCCTTCAACAATTGCCCTGAGCTTCTTTTCCAAAATAGAGGAGTAAAGCTTATAGACTGCTTGTGAGAAACATATTATCGAATAGTTTTCACAGTCACTTGAGCTTCCTTTCTTGTTGATTGGTATGATAATATTGTACTCCCATTCCTTGTGTATAACTTCAGCACAAGATAAATTTTGGAAAAAAACATGTACAGCTTTTTGAAGATCCTGACCTCCAAACTTTATATTTTCTGGCACAATACCATCTCTACCTGCTGCTTTGCCAAATCTCCTCTTCTCTATAGCACATATGACATCCTCCTCCCAGATCACCTCATCGTATTTTTCCTCTTCTGTTCCTTATTCTTCTTCCATTTTCGCTTCGCCATCATCAGAGAATATTGCAGCCATCGGCATCTATCCAATATTTCCTCATCTCCAGAGATTAATTGTTCTCTTTCATCGCTCACAATTCTAATATATTTACTTATCTTATCTTTCCATGCTTTTATCATTTTACAGAAGAGTTTTGTGTTTTCTTTACAGTCATTTTGTAGGGTCTTTGCGAAACTCCTCCCAGGTTTTCTTCTTCGCCATTCTGACAACCATTTTAGCTTCTTTTCTTCTTCTGACGTAGAGCTCCCAATTGGCTATACTCTATAATATTCTTTCCAGTTTGCCTTCTACTTAGCCAATGAAGCTTTCACTCGGTCACTCCACCACTTAGTCCTTTTACCTTTGGCGGTAACAACCTTCATTCCACATATTCTTTCGGCTGCCTCGAGAATTTTCGCGCATAATTTGTCAATATTATCTTCTATATCAAAAGCTGTAAGTTTATCATACAGAAGTTTTGCATATTCACATTTCTTTTCTGGAATCTTTAGGCTTGCGATATTGATTTGTCTGTATGTTTTGGGCCATTTCTTTCTAGGTCGAAGGATCTGGGTGTCTCCAATCAGAAGATGGTCTGATCCAATTTCAACGCCTCTTGTTAACCTTACGTCGCTAAAGTATCTCCTTATTCTCCTGCTGTATATGAAGTAGTCTATTATACTATTGAGATTTCTTTCTTCCGCTGTAAAAGTTATTTTGTGCATAGTTTTATGAGGAAAAAATTAGTGTCCTATGAGGAGGTCATCTACTCATAAGTCAATGAGTCTTTGACCATTTCCATTTCTAGTTTGTTCCCATCCATGTATAACACATGAGTATTTCAATGATCTTTTCTTGTCCTAACATTGAAATCACCCAGAACATCAGCATCCTCTGTGGGAGCATATACTTGTTTAATGGCGATATTTTCTATTGACTGTTCCATATTTGCTGTTATTATTCTTGAAGAGATGGGCTCCCAATCTTCTACTTTAGTGGAGAGGGTTTCTTTCATGATGATGCCAACACCCACCTTGGCTCTAAAACCAGCTGGCACCCTGAGTAAATAAGCACATGACTCTTGTTTAGACTCACTTCTCCATGGCCTTTCTACCTCACTTCACTTATTCCCAGGATGACTACCCAGAACTACTACCCTGAACGTCTCCATCTCCTCCACTAGTTCCACTTCTTTGCCAGTTAAAGTCTTTATATTCCAGGTTCCAAATCTAATATCCTTTAGAGCGCCAAGTCGCAACCGTTAAGACTGATCAAATCCAAGGCAACTTAGAGTTCTTTGAATCTATTTATTCTCTCCTACTAATAGATACTGATAGTGATTGGCCCAGTAGAAGAGGTCCTTTATCCTCGGGACAACTGGCCTCCTGGATATTTATGACCCCTCAGAAGGAAGGTGACCGGGCTATAACCCCCGGTACTGGGTTTCTCCCAACCTGGAGGACCAGTGGCTGATTGCAGTCAAAAGACGGTGATGGGAGCAACACTTCCATACGCCTTAGGCATAATTTGACCAACGTTAATGAATTTTTATTGAAAAAATACAATAATTTATTTTTTATATCGATACTCAAATGGAGTAACAAACAACTTTTATTCATGTAAACAGTATTAAGCAATTCATGTTACACATTAATTGATATAATAAAAAAAAAATAAAAAAAGCTTAAGTATTTTAAGCATTTTAGTATTTAGTTCGCAAAAATTTTGTAAAAAGGATATTGAAAATATTATTTTACGTCAAGTTCTCATTTTTTTAAAACACAATTTAGTATTTCTTCTGAATAGATGCTATAATATGAGTGCTTGATCTGACGCATTTCAAAATCTGTTAATTGCCGTAACAACCAATTTATTTCTGGTTAATAAGAGTCTCAATTTCTAATCATAGTCTATATTTTAACAGTGGTTCTTTACCAGAGACTCTTGGTGTAAGAAAGCCCTTCAGGAGCTAGTTTTAGATGAAAATTACTTATAGGCCGAATCGACTTGACGAATGCTGAATTTTAATGAGGTCGCTTGATGCAAAAACCAGTAATAGCATATTTTTCATTGTATGAAAACATGTTTATGTTTATTATTAAATATGCAGTTTATCCTGGATGATGTATTTTTATTAAAGAAAATAAATTTATTTTTCATGGGGATGCTTTGTGTATTCTATATTGTAGAGTCACAAGCACTTATCTCTAAGAATAAGGGTTAAGGCTAAGCACTACTGACTTCATAGTTACTAAAAACTTTGATGAACTTTTTTTTTATACTATAAAAATATTTATTTTTTTATTTGTTGAATTTTACAACTGCATTAACTAAAACATACTACAAGTGAATGTGAGCTATGATATAATGACATGTAAGACATGTAGAGGAACTACCAATTGGTAGCACTCCAATAACAATTCTAAACTAGAAAATCCCGAAGCTATCTTCTTTTCAGAGGCCTCGGAGGATTAACGGGAATCGAAGAGGTAGTAATGTTTGAAACTAGAGGGTTTGAGTAGGGATGGAGTTTGCTATGGAAGGATAGGCATCTGGTTCGGGCCAAATCGGCAACGTATGGAATATTAAGGACGTTATGGGTGATTATATTCGTTACAAAGTAAGGAGCATTAAGGGTTTGGGTTTGTAAGGATTAGATACAAGAGGGATTCGATGATGTAGTGGGGCCTCAAAGCTTAAATCCGTAAGTCCAAATAGATCTTATTGTAGTCATGTAAATGGTCCTTTTTGTAATTAGTTAGAAGCATAATAAGGATTCCAAATCAGACGTTTGTCAAAATGAAGTCCTAGTTAGCGGATCTACTCAACAAGAATAAGTGGGATATTATTAAAGAATGAGAAAGTAAGCAGGGGATAAGAATTTACGAAGTTTGTAACGAGACTGGTCAAAAGCCTATTGGACAAGACTCCCGAGCAGTACAATCCGCGCTTCAATGCAGAGGAGACAACGTCCACTACATGTGACATTGCTGGGTAGTGGAGTGGGATGTTCGGAATCCAAACTGGTGATCTGGGATTATGTGATAAAATTATTTAAAAAAATCTTTGAAATCAAATCAAATAATTAAACATATCAAATGACACTAATAAGAATATAATAGGTAAGGAGCTGAATATCTTGTACAATATCGAAACCAGGAGACTTCAATGGCTTGGCCATTTGATGAGAATGAGGGAAAAGAGATGGCCAAAGAAGATTATATCACATCAGCCAGTCAAGGAAAAAGAGGAGGCGACCAAGGAAAACATGGCTGACGTCAAGAAGGAATGGCAGCTAGAGGTCTACGAGAAGAGGATTGGTCGAACAGGAAAAAATGGCAAACGACAATTCTGGGGATCGGGATACAATAATGATTGTACTAAACCGAATAAATAAAATAAAATCAAGTGTTCTAAAAAAACTGTTTCTATTCACGTTTTACTCTAGGAAGTGGGAGTATTATCTAGAGCACTTTAACTACGACTAAAGTGCCTACCTAATGCTAATAATGTACCAAGAAATAACGCTTAATTAACATCTCCCTCATGATATAATGCAGGAATCATCAGAGATCCTTAAGATTCAGAAGTAACTACTCAATGCCAGAACCCCAATTACTGTCGTAAGAAACGTCACAGTATTTAGAGAGGTCTACAAGAATTATTACGGCTTATAGATGGAGGAAGATGCTTTATAGTGAATGTATAGTTTTTTATATGGAATCTATCAAGTAATTGGCAGTATCGCATTAAATAATACGAAAATGGAGTGTTTTGTATTTTATGAATTATTTTTGACTAAGATAGAACCTTGGTACTTGCAATTAGCCACTTTTTAAACCTATTTAATAACTTATTAAAATTATGATGATGATTAACCTGGCATAAGTAAGGGATATTAATGATATCAATGGCTTAACTTGAATGGGCAGTGGCACCGGACACCCAATCCCAACCTCGGAGGGCGCTAAGAAAAACAAGAAAAATGGAAATATCAAAGAGAAGATTAAAAATTCCGTTTTTATCAAGTATATTGAAGGAAAATCTACACTTTAATAAAGGTAAGCACTTAATTTTTGCTGCAGATTTTATATGGCATTCTATCGTATTTTTCATTCTATTTTTCTTTGTAGTTTTTGTTAATATTAATATTAATATTACAATTTATTTTATATTCCTTTATTCTTATATGCACCTACTTATTAAATAGGACATCTATAGATGGTTTGCCTAATAAGATATCAAGGACAATGGATACCCGCGAACTGGTAGACTACAAAAGAGGAGATGCTCTACCCCGTCTCGCCTATAAATCCAGACCTCATTGAAGTGAATTGCTCGGGGGTCGCCTCCTCAGGAAATGAGCCAGAGACGGGAAATGAAGGGAATATGTGAAAGGATTAGCGACTAGCTCCCATTTCTCTAACTGGCTGCGCTCCTCCTTCTCCCTCCCCTCAGTCATTTCCTAGCCAGCTGCTATAATTAAATGTTAATTCCTCCTTGTTGCTCTTCAATAATATTTACTTTTCTTTGTTCTAGCTAACAAGTGTTTCCATTCGGTTGTTTATTACACAGAAGTGTGATAGTCATGATTTTCAGTTTGTGATAAATGAAGTGGATCATTCAAATAACTGATTATTATTGTAGAATTCATTTATATAAACAATATTTTGATTGTCTACACTGAGAGTTAGCTAAATACAATGACATAGGCATAGGCTCCAAAAACTTTGAAAAGAAAGCGTAAATCAATGGAACCAATATCCCTGTAACAAAGTATCACGAAAAGGAAAATTTGGTTTTGAAAGGATGCGGATAAAATATTTTCTTAATTCAAATTTATTATTCTCTTTAGAATTAACAAAACTATCAGAGCAAAACGTTTTCCAAATTGAATGAAACTTCATTCAACAAATGTAAAGATTGGTCATTTTGCACTAAAGATATATTTTTGATATAATAATAGATGTTTTTTTCATATTTTACTGCGTTCGGTCACCAAGCGACTTCTCAAGTGAACTCTCAATCCGTAGTAACAATGATTGTTGTTCGAGTTTGATGAAATAAAATTTAAAAAAGGCTGGTTGATATTTTGTTTTCTGATTTCAACATGTGAATTAGCCTTCTCGCGGTTAAAAGAAGGTCGGCAGATTATGGATTGCACCATAAAAGAACTTTATTATATTCAGAACTCTTCACACAGCAAAAAATTGGGAGGCTTGAGTTATAAATCAAATCTTTTTTATCTCATTTAGTGATGAGGTCTAGGATAATTGCCTTTCCACAGATATGTTTAAATTTGTACTACACCGTGATACAAACTTAGTTATCAGAAGATCTGAGGTGTGCGAGAAGCTCTCCCTGCCCTATATGTTTACCCATTTGGAAGAACCTCAATTACAGCATGTATGGAATTTCCTCAGACGTTCGAACAGACCATTTAGTGTTGTGAAATAAAACTGTGACTACTCAGTCTTATTTGGATGGTATCTTAGCCCCGTTTGTACATCCTATGGTATTAGAAATGGCCCTGAATTCATTCTTGTGGATGACAAGGTAAAACGTCATTCAGGAGTAAAGTGGGTCATGTGAAATACAACGAATTGTCCTACAGTATTCCTAAGGCATATGACATAGATTTAGGTTTTTGCCAATGACCAATATAATTTCCATCGTTGGTTAGCATTACATAAAATGTGGTGTGGTTTAAACATACCAGGAGATCGTTTCGGGGCGTTTAGAAATGTCCGTCTCTTTAACTTACTTAATTAATCAAGATCCTTAGCTTTAAGGTCCGTATTTTAAGGATGTCATTCAAATTTTAATAGGGTTTACGCATGATTTTTGAAGATATCTTAAATAAATTATTTTCGTATCAGAAGTTACGTAAAACATTAAACCATTCATAAAAACAATCTCATTAAATTAAATTTAAAAAAAAATGTTTCCTTTGGACAATATTTTTAGATTATTCAATCGCGCAATTTTCGCGGGGTTTATGTGACATCACTTTTCATGTTGGCAAACCTATTAAAACGACTTTGTATTGGTTCTTGCGAAACACTAAATTTGATCTTATTCTGCGATCAGTAAAACCATGGAACAAGAGCGATAACCTTCGTATTAAAGTTGTCTTGTGCCTATGTGCAAGAATATAAAGAAAAGTGCACCAGATATAGTATTTTTTCTCGTCCTAAAAGACTCGACTAAACCAGGAAAGTGGTGTCAGGTGTCAGGTGTCAGGTGTCAGGAAAGTCAGGTGAAGAGATAAAGTATCTCCAAGAACTATTTTGCATTGTTTTGAAGTCATTATAATGAATACATCGTTTCCTTTACAGTCGAATTTACAATTTTATTAATTTATGTTAAAAAAGTATCATAACCTCAAAATGTGTGGATCGAATATTCGATCATTTTATATTTTTATTTGCATGTCGATGTTTTATCTGAATACAATTAGTGTTTTTTCTTCGTTTTAATTAGAAGAGGTTACAGAAAATTATATGCAATACAAAATAATCACCATATTATTCCCGTTGAGATCCACCACAAAAATATTAGATATCATAATTTTATTTTATTTATTAGTCTGTATTATATGACTGCATTATATTCTAACAACTGAAAAATATGCAACTATTTACTCAATGAAATAATTCGTACACTTGACTGCATTTGTTGAAAAAATTATTTTTCTTCAAAACTGAATTCGTCATCACAAAACTATCTTGTAGCTTTTACTCTTTTAATTCAGTTAACATAAAATCTGGATTTGAAGAAAGAAAAGCCGCAAATTATTACACAATGGTTTATTATTTCCACTTAGTAATATTTAAAAAATATCTATTTGGTCCAAGTAAAAAAATCTGGTGCGGTGCGTGCATCACACAAATTTCCCTTACCGTTCTTTAATAATTATCTTTTTAAAATAATTTTAAAAAGTTCACATAAACAATGCTTGAAATAAACTCAGCAGCATTCACTTCTTCACATCTTCTCCCACTTCAGTACAATAACACAATTTTTAAACAATTTTAGTACAAAAATTCTGTACACTATCTACATATTTTAACTTCGTCAAGTTGCAAATATATTTTAAAAGATTCGGTTTAGTTTTCTTGGAAATATTTTCTTTCCATTAAATAATATGAAAGTAGAAATTATTAAGTTAATTTCCTCTTTTGTATTCTTAAATTACTTTATTACAGAGTGTATTGTGTATAACAGATTGGTGGGAGAATGTTCGGTCGCATCTGTCTCCTTTCAGATGCTCTCGGTTATCCATCTAGGGTCTTGTGCCCCTCATAAAATAAGTTGTATCTTTACTAATCCTGGTCCGATTTTGATGATTCTTTTTTGTTTTTTAGATAATGTAATAAATAACCTTTCATGCAAGTCTATAAATAATTTACTATAAATTGCATGTGTTTTAAGTTAAGCGCAAATAAAATATTCTTTTTTTCATAACTTTTTTCGCTGCATTTCCTCGGTGATATCCTACATAAATGAAAAGTTAAAGGCCTTTGAGGAGAAGACATTAGGCAAGTTTCATCAAAATCGTTAGGAACGCTTACGAGAAAATTGTAAAATCCCTGATATAATAGGTACATTCGGTTATTCCGATGCCTTCTTTATTCCCTTTATCTTTGCTAATACTGGTCCGATTTTGATGATTATATTATTGTTTTTTAGATAATTCAATTACCTTTCATGCAATTCTATATATAATTTATCATGGAATGCATACTTTTTAAGCTTTGCGCAAATAAAATATTCTTTTCATCATAACTTTTTTCGCTGTATTTCCTCGGTGATGCACTATATAAATAAATAGGTATAAGGCTGTAAGGAGAAGAAAATAGGCAAGTTTCATCAAAATCGTTTGAGCCATTTTCGAGAAAGTTGTTAAATCCAAGATATAATTGCTACTTCCTGTTAATCCAATGCGCTGTATCTTTGCTAATACTGGTCCGATTTTGATGATTATATTATTGTTTATTAGATAATTTAATTACCTTTCATACAATTCTATATATAATTTATCACGAAATGCATACTTTTTAAGCTTTGTGCAAATAAAATATTCTTTTCATCATAACTTTTTTTTCCTCCATTTTCTCGTTGCTATACTACATACATGAAAAGTTAAAGGGTTGTAAGGAGAAGACATTAGGCAAGTTTCATCAAAATCGTTAGAGCCGTTTTCGAGAAAATTGTAAACAATTGTAAAATCCATGATATAATTACCATTTCCGGTTAGTCCGAGGCGCTGTACCTTTGCTATTATTGGTCCGATTTTGATGATTCTTTTTTTGTTTTTTAGATGATTTAATTACCTTTCATACAATTCTATAGATAATGTACCACAAATATCACGCTTTTGAAGTTATGCGTATATAAAATATTCTTTTCATCATAACTTTTTTCCCTGTATTTCCTCGGTGATGTACCAGATACATGAAAAGTTAAAGATCTTTATGAAGAATAATTTAGGCAAGTTCACCAAAATCGTCAGAGCCGTTTTCGAGATAATTGTAAAAAAGTGTAAAATCGATTATATAAAGTGGTACTTCCGGTTAGTCGATTTTGATGAAAATATTACTGCAACATCACCTGCATGTGCCAATCCTAAATACGTAATTTCAGTATCGTACAACATTTTGTTTTTGAGCTAGGCTGTTCAAATACACACAGACACACAGACTATTTTGCGATACTTGGTCATTTGGACTCAGGGGACCTTAAAACGTGTATTTCCGTCGAAAACTCGAATTCGAAGATTTTCACGATCGCAATACTTCCCCTGATTATATACTCCGTATGTAGGTAAGGGAAAGTAAAAATTATGTTAATATACTTCGCTCCGTCTAGAAACAGAGTTTTGATGGCAAATAATTCAATATAACTTTGAAATCGCAATAAAATTTAATTATTACATTTATAAAATTGGATAACTCTAAAATTTACCATTTCTGGTTTTTGTAGTACTTATAATACCTTAAACCCGACCATTAATTTAGCATTAAATTTCAATTTACTTCTAAATTGAAAACATTACTGAAACATCATCTGCATGTGCCAAGCTTAAATACGTAATTTCAGTATCGTACAACTTTTCGTTTTTGAGCTAGACTGTTCACACACAGACCATTTTGCGAGACTTGGTCATTTGGACTCAGGAGACGAATATTTCCGTCGAAAATCGAATTCGAAAATTTTCACACCGCAATAATTCCCATTACGTCGTATATAGGTAAGGGAAAGTAAAAAATGAAGTAGTAGGCACCAAAGGAAAAGAAATTTGGAGCTTTTCAATTTTTCCTTGGTCGATTCCAAAGGTCTATTATTGAAAATAATAAACCAAAAGCATTTACAGATAGAAATTTTTTTATTTTTCGTTTTTTTCTTTGTTTTTTTTTGTTATTTTAATGCCTTGTTATGCTGATTCCAAAACACCTTATATTTCTCCTCTATGTTTATAAATGGCCGATTTTGGGCATATAATAGGCAATTATGTCTTTAATCGGCAATTGTAATAGATTTTATTTTTTCATTTTTTTTTAATACTTTGTTACGCTGATTCCAAAACACCTTACATTTCCTCTCTATCTTTATAAACGGCAGAGTTATGGGTTTATAAGATCTTTAATCGGTAATTATACAGATTTTTTGTTTTTCATTTTTTTTTTTTTATTATTTTTTTTTTAATGCCTTGTTAAGCAGATTCAGCAGATTGGTTTTATTTATTTTTGGGCGTAATCAAAGAGAAAACCAAACCCAAAGGTATAATTCATTATCAGCACCAAAAAGCTTGTGGAAGTACCAGATTTAAACCCTCTATTCATTACTTCGAGATTGAAAGTATAAAAAAAAAAAAATCCTATTAGAACAACCATGGTACTTACTGTTTCTTGAGACCCGTGGTGCTCGGAGGGTTAAAAGTCGATGTGGTATGTAGGTTATTAGTTTAGGTTAATTTGTAGCCTGTCCTTATAATTAATTAATATTTCGAAGTTTAAGATAACTTGTTAAACCTAATTCAAATAAAATTTATTACTAACATTATGTTTTTAAATTATGTCTGTCCAATTAATATGTTTCATTAATTCAACCAATAAATTTAATTTTAATTGAACCTAATATATATGAAATAGTATTGAACCTAAATATATATGAACTTATATGAGATATGACGGGACGATTGTCAGAGACAGATGCTCAAGGATGCGATGGTTTGGATAGGCCGTGAAGTGACAGAGTTGATGGCCACTTACCTGGGAGCGGGTATCGTTCTGAGCTGAGGAGTGCCACTAGAGGACATCTCCTCAACGGTCCTCCATCCTATCTGTTTCTAATAAAACTTGAATATATTACATCGCGACGCTCCGCCACTTACCTCTGCACTTGAGCACTTAGCTTTGTGTTCTTTCATAATAGAATGAGAATATATGGACCCTTTCTCATAGATTGCGAATATTGCAGTTAAGTGCTTTGTAGGTATAAATACTTTTTCTTGATTTGAACGAGCATGTTCGTCTTTTTAAATTTTATTCCAATGATATCTTATATACAGACATTATAGTCATATCTTACATTAAATAATATAAAAGTTGGGGCCCGGATAAAACACTAGTAGCTTTAAGGAAAAAACTTCTGAAAAGGAGATACAGGTCCACTTTACTGATATACCTCTAAAAAATTCAAATATTCTTTTGTTTTATTTATTTTTTTTGTTTAATTTTAGACGAGATACCTGCCATAAAAAAAAAAATATATATACATTTTCCAACTTTTTTGCATGTGTCGGCACGTAAGTTCTTTCCTTAAATGCTCAACTGAAAACAATGGTCAGTTTTGCACATAGAAAAACTTTTCAATCGATATCAACTTTTTAACCACCTCTTCTTATGATATATTGTTTTTAAATTACTGAAAATAAATTTTCTTCCTACAAATTGAAAGAATTTTATTTCTTGTATTGAACAAAGACTGAAAAATATTCGTGGACCTTTTTTTATAAAATGGGAATACCAACATCATCCTACGTATGTAGAAAGTTGTAATTAATACTAATATAATACGATAATAATAACAGTAACAGTAACAGTAATAATAAATCATGTCAAACAGAAAAGTTTGTACTGTTTTCTTCACGCACTGAACTAACTATAAATAAATCATGTAGTTAAAAAAATTAAATTTAAATTTTTGCTATTAAAATTACCAAGTATTTGAGGAAGCACATATAATAGAAGGATCAACGGTTTTTGTGTAATCTCCCATTATTTTAGGCGCTCCCTGCAAGAAGAGTGTATCTGCCATGCCACCATAATTTCTCATTTTTTAATTTAAAGGCTTGTATATTGTAATATATGGTATATATCTACGGTATCACAAATATGATATACATAAATTGTAACATATATGTGATATATAACATATATTGTTACACATAGATGGTATTTTATATCAGCGGTCAAATAAAGAAAACGATAATTTTGTGACATGGCGAGTTCGTCCATCTTATATGGAGCGCCTCATTTATTGAACTGAAACCCTTTTTTTCGTGAGGTAAACAATATTCTTTTTAAAATATAAATTATTATTTCTATTTCTTTGCTATTCTTATGTTTTTATAGAGTCCTAGCAGTTACTCTGAGAACACATCGACTTGAAATTTTAATTTTAGTTTTATGGCGCAGCTGCAGTCAATACACAGTATATAGCATTCTAAGCATCCTAATTAAGCGTACTAACAATAGCTCTTATTGGAATTGCGACAACTAATTGCAAACTCTTCAGTTCGTCTCGTATAGGTAATATCACAAAAATTGTTATAATTATTATAAATGCACGGAACACATGTATTTATATTACATTTATGTATTGGATATAAGCAAATACGTAAAAACAAAATGTATGTTAGACGGACCAACGTTACTATCGCACTTCGGACCACATGTATTTATTGCACTGAAGATGAGTGAGACTTCAATTATATTATGCTTAAAGTAGATGGAAGTATGTGAGTTTTTTTTTGTTACATTAGTTGTCATGTTTTAGAACGATTTGGATGAAAAGATTTGACCTAATGAATATATATATATATATATATATATATATATATATATATATATATATATATATATATATATATATGTATATGAAAGGGATGAAGGTGATTATCACTATGCGATAATTAGAAAATGAAGTAGAATCAAATACTACAATGGCTACCCACTTACCAAATCGTGATAACCACTTTCACCCCTTAAAAAAGTAAAATTGTTGGACAAACAATAAAAAACTATTCAAATCGAAAAACACTGCGTGTTCACTGTAGTAATCCATTTTGGAGAAAAACTAAACAAATCCAGAACAAAAAAATACTAGGTACCTCCACATATTGCTGCAATTACCAAACGTTTCTTAAAAATTCCTTATCTCCTATTTGAGCATAGCTTAAAAAGTATGCATTTTACGGCAAATTATCTGTAGACTCTTACCTGTAGAAAAGTAATTAAATCAACTAAAAAACGAAAAAGAATCATCAAAATCGGACCAATAATAGCAAAGATACAGCGCATCGGACTAACCGGAATAAGCTATTATATCATAGATTTTTCACTTTTTTCTCGAAAACGGCTCTAACGATTTTGATGACACTTGCCTAAATCATTCTTCTTAAAGACCTTTAACTTTTCATTTATATAGTAAATCACCGAGGAAATGCAGGGGAAAAAGTTATTATGAAAAGAATATTTTATTTGAGCATAGCTTAAAAAGTATGCATTTTACGGTAAATTATCTGTAGACTTTTATGAAAGGTAATTAAATCAACTAAAAAACGAAAAAGAATCATCAAAATCGGACCAATAATAGCAAAGATACAGCGCATCGGACTAACCGGAATTAGCTATTATATCATAGATTTTCCACTTTTTTCTCGAAAACGGCTCTAACGATTTTGATGAAACTTGCCTAAATCATTCTTCTTAAAGACCTTTAACTTTTCATTTATGCAGTAAATCACCGAGGAAATGCAGGGGAAATAGTTATTATAAAAAGAATATTTTATTTGAGCATTGCTTAAAACGAATGCATTTTACGGTAAATTATCTGTAGACTCTTACCTGTAGAAAAGTAATTAAATCAACTAAAAAACGAAAAAGAATCATCAAAATCGGACCAATAATAGCAAAGATACAGCGCATCGGACAAACCGGAATTAGCTATTATATCATAGATTTTTCACTTTTTTCTCGAAAACGGCTCTAACGATTTTGATGAAACTTGCCTAAATCATTCTTCTTAAAGACCTTTAACTTTTCATTTATGCAGTAAATCACCGAGGAAATGCAGGGGAAATAGTTATTATGAAAAGAATATTTTATTTGAGCATTGCTTAAAACGAATGCATTTTACGGTAAATTATCTGTAGACCTTTATGAAAGGTAATTAAATCATCTAAAAAACAAAAAAAAATTCATCAAAATCGGACAAGCATTAGCGAAGATACAACGCATCGGACTAACTGGAATTAGCTATTATATCATAGATTTTAGAATTTTTACATTTTTTTCGAAGACGGCTCTAACGATTTTGATGAAACTTGCCTAAATTGTTCTTCATAAAGGCCTTTAACTTTTTATTTATGCAGTAAATTACCGAGGAATTTGCAGGGAAAAAAGTTTCATTTGCTCATAGCTTAAAAATTATGCATTTTACGGTAAATTATGTACAGAATTATATGAAAGGTTATTAAAATATCTAAAAAAAAAAAAGAATAAGAAAAAATTGACTAGTATTAGCAAAGATACAGTGTATTTTATGAGGAGCATAAAATAGATGGATAACCGAGCGCATCCGAAAGGAGATGGATGCGACCGAACCTCCTCTCACCAATTCGCCAATCTGTTGTAATCACATTAGTTAATGGAAAGAAAATGTTTCCATGGAAACTAAACCAGAAACTTTTAAAATATATTTGCAACTTGACAAAGTTAAAATATATAGGTAGTGTACAGAATTGTTGTACTAAAATTGTTTAAAAAACTCATTTATTGTACTTTAGTGGGAGAAGAGTTTATTTCAAGTATTGTTTATGTGAACTCTTTGAAATTATATTAAAAAGATAATTATTACTGGACGGTAAGAGAAAGTTGTGTGAAGCGCGCACCGCACCAGATTTTTTTTACTAGCCCATGCCTTATATGTAAGGATACTAATCTTCCAAATCAGCATTCATTTATTTGTTCGAATAATTTTATTTAGCTAATTCATAAATTGCTTTTGACAAAGGACTAAGGGAAGGGTGCAAAGGTCTGAGAATGCTAAAAATATGTTATCAAATTTCTACTAAAATTCTTTATTTAAACACCATAATTAAAACATAATTAATCTTCCATTAAACTCCCATTTGAACTATTATAAAATTAATAATTAATTATATTAGTAGCTAAGATATACTCTGTTGGGACTTCAAAGTCATATTAAACAAATTTTGGTATAAGTATCGCATACGACGGAATACATAATACATTTAGGAAAGTTGACATATAAAACAATTATTCAGAACGGTGATATTAGCGAATTCTCACAAATAGCCTCCCAATAAACATTTTAGTGGTACATGTTTGCGAAAATTTCAGTCATGCAAAGAAGCGTTTCTAATTGATACTGAACACACTGAAATAATTATTATCTGTGCAAAAATTATTTAACCTTTTTGAAATTCCAAAAATTTTATATTCTTCATCATCAATATATAAAAAAAAAACCTTTTTAATGTGAAAACTTGCAATCGTTCAGCAACGAACTATGTTTAAATAACTAAGTGTACTTACCTTCTTCTAGGACTCCAGTACAGGTAAAGGACTAAGAAAATGAAGTGATGTATTCACGTAAACACAAACATGTACCTGCACAATACTGGGAAGTTTTTCTAGAAACATTGAAGATTATGTCTCCTTAATTCACTAACAGTGATGCCATAACGTACATAACCAAAGAATTAATACAAGTACCTTCTTGCCGCCAAGTTTATGTTTCGAAAAGGACTGAGGTCCACACTTAAAGTCATGCACAAAACGCACTGTCTTCACTGAATTTTTATAGATTTGGGTTCAGAACTCCTACACAATAAGTTAGAAGAGTTTGCACTAAAAATAACCAAGCAACCTGCGTTTTCAGGTCGGAGGTAAGGTTTACAGATAACCGGGGATAAAGGGGAGCATCCGAGAGTGGGGACATGACAAAAGACAGGAAAAATGCAAAGACAATTTTTTTTAATTCACTTCTGATGACTTATTAATGACAAAAGATAATTGAATATGTAGCATAAAATAGGTAGAATTTATTATAATTTTAGTATTTTTAATAATCCGTCATCTAAGGGTGAACATTTTGCAAAGACATGAATTGATCCAAGCTTGTGAACGGACTCACATGCTAAAGAAATTACACATTACTTTAAAAGAAAACATGTGTATTTTAATAGATAACCTCAAAAATTATATAATAAATTCATCTAAATCTGAGGACAAAATTCAGCGATGTGTTCCAATATCTTTTGAAACAAGCACTCCTTCTCATACCTCCTCCTCCATATAAATTCGCACAGATAGGACTCCAACATGTCCCTCCTAGTCCCGCATTCCTTCCTGTTACGTCATTTCACTGTTCTTTTTCACATACCTTAGTACTAGCAATGATATTTTTATATTTTTGTAGCAATGATATTTTGTAGCTCTGTAGAAAAGAAAGAGCAGCATCATCATTTCTTATGTGTTCACTTAACTGGAATATATTCATCTTGTTCCGATTCAATGCCACAATTAAAACAATATCTCAATTAACACATGATTTAATTAGAATATAATTAACTATTTAAATAACAGATATATTGTCATAACTACTTAGATAACATACATCAGTTATAAAATATAACTGACATGTCTTTTCGACAAAAGATCCTATATATATATATATATATATATACATATGATATGTGTGTGTTCAATAATTTCTGTTGTGTAAATGTAGAATCAATCAGGAGGAGAAAGAGCATCGAAGCCCATCGAGGCGGATCAGAAGGTATTTCTTATCCTTTCTGTATCCGGCATTCCCATTGCTATCTACCACAACCAATCCCATGTTTCACATCAATTTATATTTCCATGAGTATAGAACATATATATAAATTTGGAATTACTGATAAAGACTAAGCATATGTTTAATTGTTCATTTATAAATTTAATATCAATAAGCACCGATAATTAGTATATATATATATATATATATATATATATATATATATATATATATATATATATATATATATATATATATATATATATATATATATATATACTATATTCGTGGGTTGAAGCATATTTGGGGAGTCTTACAGGTATATGAGTGTGAATATAGCACATGTTTATGTTCATGTTCTATTTCATCAATTGATTTTTTCATAGATTTTTTAATGCGTATATTCATTACTATTAATTATTATTTATTGTACAAATGCAATATTAAAAAATACAGAAAATTTCAATAAAATGGACTAAAGCTGAAAACTAAATCAAGAATCTCAAATAAAAAAAAAAATAAAGATGATTTCAACCTTTTGAGCTTACCATAGACTTCAAATTCCCCTGAAATTTGCATTCTTTCTTAAATATCTTGAAGTGAAATCCTCGGATTCGTTTGCTATTTCGGGTACCCTATGACCTTGGTCTACAGAATTAAAATTAATGTTATGTATAGCTATTGACAAAATATTTTGTTCCTCCTGAGGTTTTTTCAAAACTTCTAAAAAAGAACAAGCGCCAATTTGGTCATTAAACTTTAATGACCAAATTGGCGCTCGTTTGGAACTGTTAGAAAATGTCTAATCTACATTACAATAACATTGAAGTGGTCAAATAAAAAGATAATTTAATAAATAAGGAATCAAAGGATGCTGTCAAATCTTAAATATTTTTTATTCGAAACTATAAATTTGCACTTAAAAAATCTGTGAAGTTGGCCATCGATATACATTATGTACATATAATAAATATTCGGTGATGATTCTGGGGTTACCTACTAATCCTGGTTAATAGACAATGTAAATTGAAAATTGAATAAAATGGATAAAACTAATTTAGTAAATACCTATTAGATATATCACCTATATATTCACCTCTATATTTATTTATTTGTTCATCGCCTTTACTGGGCATTAGTGTAATTTAATCTTATATTATATACCAAAGGTGGGGGACCTTTTCATCATCGGTTGCCGCATTTAAATTAGGCAATAATAAATTAAATTAGGCATTCATATTAGTTAAAACCTAGGCGCCCACACACACATGCACATATTTTTTTTTTCTCGAATGGTATACTATTTTCAAATGCGAATTTTCATTCGCTTTTCCTCTTATATCTCGTGAACGGGTCAATGGATTTTCGCAGTAGAAACGATTTCCTACTATATAGAGGTAGGCTAAAAGGAAAATGAGGGTAGGGTTTGTACTGCGAAAACCCATTTACCCATTCATGAGATAGGCTAAAAGGAATAGGAGGGTGATTTTTTTTTTTCAACTATTTAGAGGTAGACTAAAAAAATAAAATAAGAATTAAAATTTGTCTACTTTTCATTCGCTTTTCCTCTTATATCTCGTAAACGGAAAATGGATTTTCGCTGTACAAATTCCACACATCCTTCTTTTCATTTTAGCCTACCACTATATAGTCGGAAAATCTTTTGTATCGCCAAAATTCATTCCTCGTTCACAAGATATTAGAGGATAAGCGAATGAAAACTCGGAAATATTTTCAGAACCATTTTCATTTAAGCCTACCTTTATTTAGTCGGAAAATCGGTTGAACCGCGAAAATCCATTCTTCCGTGTACGAGATATAAAGAAAAAACTCTCGGATGCCACTTGTTCCCCACCTATGGTATATAATATTTCAGTTTTTATATTTACAGTAAAACCTTTAAAATAAATTATGGTAATAAAATGTTTTATTTTTTATTTAAGAAAAGTTTACTCGAGTGTCCCAGGACCTTGTTGTCTATTATCTCACCAGCCATAAATACTATTTATCTTAATAAACGGTGTATTTTTATTTAAGAATTTAGTTTTGCTTATTACCTGGATTATCTGGATATTCGAATATCCAATTCGTTCCGGATTAACCTTTGGTCCCAGGTAGTCAGGATAAACGAGGTTTTACGGTAGTAATTAATCTAACATTCCTTATCATTATTTCAATATGAATGTTTATTAAATAATACCAACAACTAAAAATAAATGATAGTCTACCAGCAAAAGTAAAATGTAGCAGTCTAAAAACCTGCCTCTAGAGAACATGAAGGGCATACCATAAGTTAACCAATTCCTAGGCCTTTCTGTATTTATGGTTTCTTATTGTAATTTAAGAGAAGTTTTACTAAAATTTTTATTAAAGCAGAGATTTTTTTTCTTTGTTTGGTCGATATTCTAGTAACTTAATTAAGTAATTTTTGTCGAGCTCACACCACCCACACCTTGCTTAGTGACTACAAAGCCTATTTAGCGCAATTCTAACTTCCCGTGACAAAGTAAGTTCGCCGAGGATCGTTAGAAACGAATCCACCGCTTTCCGCCAACTTTTATACAAAAGTCAATTACATGTCTAAATAGTTTTCGAAACAAAGTTTTATCAATTAGCTAAAAAAGGGAAAGAGGAGTGCTTGTGAAACTTTCACATCATTTCAAAATTTAATCTCTTGCATGACACCCTCTTCTACGGTTACAATTTGATAGGCCAAGATAAGTTGTAGTTTAAATTATATATTTTTATTTTATAAATAAAATTTTATTCTACATTTTACTTTGTGTATCAGGATCTTATCTGAAAATATATGGATGAAAGAAACATAAGAGAAATTAATTTTTTTTCTCTTTATATATTAATTAGCACCTGTTAACAGTAAGCTGATAATCAGTAAATGGTCTAGAGTATAGAGGGTAATAACATGTGAGGCATGGAAAAGGATAGTACCCAGCAGCAACTCCTTACCTTTTTAAGGGATATGCAATTATGTTATATATATATTGTAAGATCCCAGAAAAAGGGCCCTTCTTTTTATGTCATTACCAATTAATACATGAGATATTTTAAAAGAACATGTTATTTTAATTAGATACTGTAAAAAAATGTAATTCAAAAACTTATTAAATCACGCGGAACAGCTGTAAGGAGAGCCAGCGCTAGGGAGAACCTCCTTGATCGAAGGCCAATATAGAAATGCCAAAGGCTGTGGGCCACGAGATTCGGTTGGGAGCGCGACCCAGGTCCGACCAGGCGAACTAACTCACTGAGTTTCAGCGTACCTGCCTTTTTGATCAACAACTAATATATATGTTATATAGTTATCAGCATTTAATGTTTTTAAAATGTACAGTGATATAAAAATAAAAATAAGACCAAAAGGTGTGCTAATATGACCAAGAAAATTTTATAAATGTTAGACCTCTTAGAATAGAGATTATCCAGCAGTCAGTGCAAACTGGTATAAATAGAGGTCTGTTTTACTGTTAATCAGAACATCTTGGGGTCAAGATAGAGTAACATCTTGTCAGGCTGACCGCCATTGTTCTCATTTCCTCCTCCTACTTATTACCTCTATCTCTTCCTCGAGTAGTCGGGCTCGTACCCCGGCTCTCGTCCTACACTTTCCTTTACTTGCTTAATTAGCGCCTTTAGCTGACGAGATCCATTGGAACTAACCCCGGCAGCCACCCGACTGGGAAATGGCAGCATTGCACTAGCAAGCTTACGCTTCCTTCCTGAGTGGTCGTGCTCGTGCCCCGGTCTTCAGGCTCCATCGGGTAGTCGGGCTCGTACCCCGGCTCTCGGCCTTCCTTTACTAGCTTAGTTAGCGACTTTAGCTGCCGAGGTCCTTAGAAGCCGAGCTTATCCCTTGGAACTAACCCCGGCAGCCACCCAATTGGGTAGCGTCGCATTGGCAAGCTCCCAACATCTTATCTTTTCACTCTTCTCAATAACTTTTGACCCAGGAGAGCAGTAGATAGACTGAGACAAGACCAAGAGTGATCTCTCCCACTAATAAGGTAACTTTGCGGTGTGTACAGTATAAAAAGAAGCTAGAGAATCGATATACAAGGAAGGGCACATTAGTTAAAAATTTTACAATATATATATATATATATATATATATATATATATATATATATATATATATATATATATATAAAGTATAAAGTTTATTTATATTTGTATACAGTTTTTTTGTAACTTTTTAATGATGTGATCCATCCAATCTACTGAAAAATCATTAATCAAGAAACTTGGGTTTTTATTATAATACTATAAGGCGAAGATAAGCATATAACAACTTCGTTCATAAAAAAAAAAAAAAAAAAAAAAAAAAAAAAATCAATGTTCGATTATTATTTACATAAAACATTCATCCACGCGTATCTTCATTTGTTTCTACACGTAAATGCATGCTGTTTTTATAAATAACAAATCTATCATTTTAACTATTATTTTTTCTGTATTAATTTCATTGCTTCGTTTATTGATAATATTTATTGTTATTATTATTATTATACAGAGATGGAATCCCTCCCTCCTGGTATGAGATTATATTTATTACGTGCATTCATTAATGTTCCCTTAAATGTTTGTATCATAGATGTTTAGTTTTTAAAATTATAATGCCACACTAATTCATCGGTAACAAAACGTATTAGAATTAAAATAAATATGAATCATAACTAATCCGAAGTAATATTCAGTATTTCAGTATTTCAGTAATTCAGTATTTTTCGTTATGTAGTTGGTAAGCATTGACATTACTTTAAGCTATATCCAAACTGGTCGATTTTCGATGTCTTATCCCTCTCATACCTTGAAATTTGAATTCATGTTATATTTCTTTATTTCATTATTATCATTCTCTATTTTATTCGTCACATTTTTTTTTTTTAAATATGTTATTCATTTGTGTTCCGAAACTATCCCAAAACAATTATATATATATATATATATATATTATAACATTATTATATATATAACATATATTTATATTTATATTACATATATTATATTACATATATTTATATACATATATTTATTATATAAATTATAACATATATATATATATATATATATATATATATATATATATATATATATATATATGTATGTATATATATTTTATTATTTCAGATTATATTTTAGTCATTTATTGGCCATTTTTAATCATTAAAAAAAAAGATTTGCTTATAGTGTTATTTCTATTAGAGAATTAATATATTTGGTATTACTTTCTAATTTAAATTAATCGAATTTATTAATTACTAAGATAAAAAAACATTATCTTCACTCGGTGAAAAAATTATAATAATATATATTTCATTGATCGTCCCTTTTATCGTTCCTCGGTAGATGTTAAACTATTTTTGAGTAATGCTAGTTTTTTTTATAGTAATGCTATAGTTTTTTTTATAGTTACTGATGTGAGATGCACTGTATCTGGTCAGGAGAGATTCGAGTATTTTTTTTTCCAATAATATATAAATTATAGGTTTTGTGTCTTCTTTTTTTTTTTATAGTTTTGTATATAATTAATTAATTAATTTGATTATTTAAAATTAGAAAGTAATGCTAAATATATTAATTCCCTAACGAAAATAGCACTATAAGCAAACCCTTATTTTTTTTATATTTAAAAATGGCCTATATATGGCTGAAATATCATCTCAAGTAAAAAAAATCTGGTACTGTGAGCCCATCACACAGCTTTCGCTTACTACCATATAATAATAATCATTTATCATAATTTAAAAGAGTTGACATAAACACTACTTGAAATAAACTCTGCCGCATTCAGTTCATAGTGTCTTCTCCACACAAAAGTACTATAAAATTGTTTTCAAACAATTTTAGTACAACAATTCTGTACGAAATATGTTTTTAGTGTGTCAAGCTGAAAATATATTTTATAAGTTTCGGTTTAGTTTCCATGGAATCATTTTGATTCCATTAATGAAGTAGGTAAGAAAAAAAATAGATATTATTAACTTAATTTCTACTTTTACATTCTAAAAGTCTATATTTAACAATAGGCTGGCGGCTGGTTGGGAGTTGCTTCGGTGTGCTATCCATCGAGGGCAGGGGTTCTCAGACCGTACGCAAGGACATTCCAGGTGGTACGAGAACAATCAAAGAAAAGTCGTCGAATAAAATCGTCTATTTAAGATGTTCAATGAGGGATATCAGTTTAAAAAAAATATTGAATGTATCAATTATAAGATGAATCAACTTACTAACATAACCAGCTCTACATCTCGGTTTGACTCGGAGCTTCCTGCAGCTTAAACATTTTGCAACTGTTTTACAGTTTTTGGGATCAAGGAGGATGATTCAGGAGTCTTCATCTATATAATGTAGCAATCCATCGTTCTTCCTGTTCTTGTTTTGTAAACCTTTTCTTCTAATAACTTTCGAGGAATCTCTTCTGGCCACATGTCCGGCCCAGGAAATCTGAGATGCCACATAAAACGAAGTTTATCAACCATCGTAATGAAGCATTATTTTTCCCTATTGCTTCACTGCCTCCAGGAATTATCAATGCACTCACATTGCACCGAGGGTTCTTAGAATTTGTCGCTCGAAACTCAGCAGCTTTTGTTCTTGGAATTCGGTGAGGGTCCGGCATTCATACGCGTATATTAATACTGGGGAATGAGGGGATGGGGGTCTCTTATAGGCGGAATTTCGTAGCCCGTGATGATGTTATGTTTTTGAGATTTTATTTTGATTTACAAAAGAACCTTTAATGAATTAATAACCACAATCTACAATTGATACAAATAATTCAGAATAGTTACCGTAGTAAAGGCGAAAGAACTCAGTGTTGTAAAGAACTTAAAATCAACTTGAGCTCGATAAAACCTGACATTGATGCACTGATTGTAAATTTTAAAAAATATCCTACCGAAAAATATTGACGTTTTTCTTAAAATATTGATCAACATACTTTTATTTGCAGAATGTTTTGTGTTATGCGATCTTACTAATGCTGTTTTGAGAAATTGATTATCTTTCGATTTTGGATTCTTGAACTTTATTTTCAATTTACTATTTTCTTAAGTAAATTTGCATTTATTTGTTTGTTAAATATTCTTTTGTAAATCAGTTTTAATCTTTTTATGAAGACGAATCTGTAATACTGATATGTTAACATCAGGTAGTGAGTGGTACACCTAGTTATCTTAAAAGTGGAAGTGGTACGCAGTGACATAGCTTTAGGATGTGAGAAATTCGTCTGATTTGAGATAAAATCAAACTTTCCCGAAAAAAAGTCTAGATAAATATAACCTAATTAATTTTAAAATCGATGATAAGATTGAATGTTAATGTGGATAAGCTGCATTTTATTTAATATTTATTATGAAATAAGAATATTTATAATAATGATAATAAGTTGACATCCGCATGATGGTATAGAAGAATCGATCTAATTAGGGATTGATAAATTATTTGCCACTTCGATAATTTAGTTTTTTTTATTGAAAACTAGTTTCGAATCGTTATACATTTATCTTCAATTTTAAAAACACACAAAAATTCAAAAATAAGCAATTCAAAATACAGTATTATATTTTGAACTGTATTTTGAATTGTTTATTTTTGAATTTTTATGCGTTTTTAGAACTGAAGATGAATATATAACATTCGAAACTAGTTTTTAATAAAATACAAAATTATAGAAATAGAAAATAATTTATGAATCCCTAATTGTAATGATAATAATTCATTAATACTTAATGTAATTATTGCTCAAATATTGATAGGCTATAGTTATGTATGGATTTCATTTAGTATTATACTAGCTTATTATATATTTAAAAAAAAAATGATTCTAAGACATCAGCATTTGAAAATTTTAATTAAACCATATTCAATAGTTTTAATTGAATGACAATGTGTTTGGTTTGCCTTGTCTATCCAGTTATTTACTTTTTACAACCAGATATTCAAGTACCAGCTTGACTCAAGGCCCAGATGTAGCTCAAGAGAGGAGGTGAGATGGCTAGCAGTAGCTAGATCAATACAACTAATTTTATACAATTAAGGCCTGCTCTGAGACAATACTCAATCCTCTAGTTCAAAGTGAATGGACAAACAATTCCCCTGCCGCCTCTTAGTGCAAACTAAAACATTAGCAGCCGCAGCGGTTCTAGGAATTAATCTATTAGCATCCCTAATGAGGTTGGCAGATCAAATGTAATTAATGGAGTTGTACTCCTGATGAGTGTGTGTTAAACACGTGTAAATCCATCTCCTGCTTTCGATGAAGATTTCAGTCGCTCATTTGCAAAAGGGGTGTAAGAAAATTTGAATTTGATTTTGAGTTATTGATATGGATCGATTATCCCTCCACCGGACGCTATGCCGTCCGTTTTACGGCACGCACATATTTTCGGTATTATCAGGTAAAGGAAAATTCCGTTGACTTATTGGGGTCAAATTATTTTGATTTTAAGTACCTGTATCAAGAGGTTCATGGGTAATTAAATAAAAAAACTGAGATAAATAACTCCAATTTCTACTCATATTTTGTTGAAACGTTTGATACACCACCAGGATGGCAGGTCGCAAGTTTTCTCAATTTACTGCTAAATACCAACCGGCTCAAGTAGGATCATTTACCCCTATCTCCTATTGTAACAGGTGAATGACAGATAGAATAATTTGACTCCAATAAGCCAACGGAATTTTCCTTTAACTGATAATCGATCCATATCAATAACTCAAAATCAAATTCAAATTTTCATACACCCCTTTTGCAAATGAGCGACTGAAATCTTCACCGAAAGCAGGAGATGGATTTACACGTGTTTAACTCAAACTCATCAGGAGTAAAACCCTAACATTTATACGGAATCTTCCTGATGGTGTTCTTTTTCGATTAAGAAGGAATAATTGAAATCTGTTCAAGAAGGGCGAAGTTGAGTGAACATACATTATAAAAGTCAAACTGATAATCTCCTATTTTGAATTCGGTTAATAAAACATCACAAAACAGCTGTACTCAAATAATAATTTATACTGTACCAATAATATTTACGCTTTATGCCATTCAATGATAACTTTTATGGTTTAATGTTCACTAAACCTGACCTGTAAGGCACATTAGGAATATTTAACTTATTTTTCTTTTATAATTTAAACAGACAAACCGATTCCTCCCTTTGTGAATTTCTAAATTTTAAAATCCCTTGGAGAATTCACGACGATTTTTTACTTTAATATAAATTTTATTATGTAATATCTATCCAACAGGAATTGTCCAAATAGCTAATGCAATAAAACACTCCAAGGTCCAACGGTTAATTTTTTCAGCCATGCACTGCATATGCAGTGCATTGTCTAATAAGATTTTTTTTAGCAGTGATTATTTTTTTTAAATTATCATAGTTTTAATAAAAATTTATGTGGTTCAAATTTTTCAGAAATATCTGGATATGATTTTAATTTCAGAATCATAGTTAGGAAGGTTTTTATTATATATACACAAACTGGAAAAAAAAAATAGAAGAAAGAAAAAGTAATTACGGAAACATGTTTAAAAAAGAATATAAATTAAGATACGAAAAATAAAAAAAAGCAAAGGTTTAGGAAAGATTTTAGAGCAATTTCATACAGAGCTGCAATTTATTTAGGGTTTAGGATTTAGCTGTTTCTGTAGGAGCTAACCCAAGCGATAACGTCACTCTCCGCCGCATTTCTCATCTCTTCAACCAGCTTCCTCTCCAACATTTTTTATCCAGTATTTTCTGACCTTTTAGGATTCCTAGCAAGTATATTCATCCTTTTTGATATTCTAGATGATAAACAGCATTCGTGTATTCTACTTAAGAGGTTTATGGCCAAAACAGTTTTTGTCAAAAGCATCAATAGAGAAATTTGGATACTTCAAATCTGCCAATGATGTCTACAAAATATCTTAGTTTCTAATGGCTAAACTCTGGAAATTGACTAAACAGCTCAAAAGGGAACAAAGTTTAAACTGAAATTTTACTTATAAGGGGAGGACACAGTCAATGGATTACCGATTACCAAATTTTTTGTGGTGATTCTACATCCAAATATATTGCGTATCTGTCGGCGTTCGTTCCAATAGACCCTAGGAGCCGAGAAAAAAAATAAAACATGCTAAAACTGCTTTATTTTTATCTCGAGTTTGAAAAATTATATCTACGTGTTTTTTTACCAAAACATTTGTTTTTCAGTTTATATCAAAGGATAAATAACAATCTTTAAAAAATGATTGCTTTCTAGTCAAATAAATTGAAAAAATGTTTAGATTATCGGCTAAACTAGCCTCATAACGTGTTTGCTTCTTTGAAGAACTCATATTTTTTAAACTATACCAGATACGAAGAGAATTAATAGGATCTCTCCAGTAGGAAATTTAATGCTCTTCAGTTATTTACATAAAATACTTTAAGCAAGGACCAAAGGTTTTTGAGATATAAACGAACGACCAAAAATCATGACCTCAGTCCCCCTTCCCACTTTTTATTTGAACCAAGTTTTCTACCATTCGATCATGTTTTTCTAACTCTCAACCTTGGTACATTAGCTTAAAATTCAATAAATGAAGAAGGTTTTGTAAAATTTGAAGAAGTAAAGATATTCAAAAATATCTTGTTAAATTTAAAAGTGAGTCAATTTAAATTTCTATAGTAATATATAAATTTTAACTGATTTCGCCAAATCATTAAGCGATTTTACAGACAAAATAGTTTATCTTTTTAATTTAATCTGCGCATTTAAATTGTGTAATCGATTTTTACTAGCTTGAGTATATCTGAAATTTATTCTGTATGGTAGTGAAATGCAAAATATCTTTCGTAAAAAGATTTTTCGAATATTTCCTATAAGATATTAACGGTTGCTTTTGAATTAAAAGATAGTTCCCTAAAGTTTGATCATTAAACATTGCGATAATCTGGATAGGGAATATAAATAAGATACGCTAAGTATCCGCACACATGGAAAAAAAAATCTGAATATATTTAAAATTTTATTGTAACTAAAAAGAATAATTTTTTTAAGGACACGAGTTTTAAAGGAACACTTGTGAAAGAGAAGGAAAAAACTTTATTAAAAGCTTCTATTTGTACAAAGGAACAATCCTGCTTAAGAAGTAGATTCTTAACTTTGTCTTTCATGAATATTTCCGTTCAATTAATGAAAGAAGAGACGAGAGTTTGTAGGCCAAACAAAACTTTTAAGGAAGTTAGTGGAAGAAAGGCATTCCGAGCCGCAAAAGAATTATTTATAACTTTATCATTCTTATAACTAAAGTTAATTATTCCCTTTGACTGTCAGTCTTTCTACCGAGAGTCTACCGTTTAGAGATATACACAGAAAACTAATTAGGTCCGTAAAGAGTTGCTTTGGATTTAGAGACAGATTAGTTAATTTAATTTATTTAAAACTCGTAATAATTTTTAACTAATTATTTAAAGAATATTCTTACCGTAGAATATGCCATATCTATAATGTTGCTAAATTTTAGCTCTAATAAGTAGATTAATGCTGGTGATGAAGTATTGGAAGTTAGTAAAGTGGAACCTAAAATTTCATTAGTTGACATAATAAATTAGACATTTCCAAAAAACTTGCCGTTTCGCAGTCACGATTAGATAACATTGTGTTAATAGTAGGTATCTGTTTCTTTTTTTTTTTTTATTATTATAACTTCCACCCCTTGTGAACTTTCTCTGTCTAGCTCAAATACTATCTCTCTGAAAAGTTTCAGAGAATTTGAATGAAACCACTTTTCCTATAAAATACTACGGGGTCCTTTGTAATTTTTATTTGATAAATATAGTACAAATGTCTTAATGGTTTCAGAATAAGTACACATCCTAAAGGTGACATGTCACAAGGTTTTCAATAAACGATAAGGCAGCGATAAATATTTATAGTGGTCTCTGTTTGATCTGAGTAAAATGTACGTAAGGAGTGTTGCCGTGATAAAGTATCTTAAGTGAATTTTTAAAAAAGTTCCACTCAGCTATAATATTTTCTCAGAGTGTCTAATTTGCTTTGATTTTTTTTTTATCTCGCTAGTAATTGTATTTTTGAAGCAGAAAAATTGGCGAATTTTTGAGAATGACCCAAATTCTAAGTAGGCTTTCTTCGTTGATCGTAGGTATTGTTTCTGTTCAGTTCTGAAGGGCATATCCGGTTTTCAGATAATTTAGGCTATATCGTTTATTCATTTCTCAAACTAAATATGATAAACCAAAAAAATCCATTCGATAGGATTTGAAAATTTATTTAAAATAATAAATTCAACAAACTGTACTCTAATAATGATAAAAAAAAAGGAGTTGGTCTCGAAAAAGCAAGGTAATTGCCATTGCCAACAACCTATGAAGTGCTATAATCATTAATTGTTGTGCAACACCGTTATTGATGTCCATTCTTCATATATTCAGTACAAGTGGATTTAAAAAAAAAAAAAAAAAACATGACAGTTATGTGTGTAAAGTTTCTGAGGCCCACTTCTTTTCGGATTATCGGGATTCGAATTGGAAAGAAGGTTAGAAACTTATGGTTCTGAGTGGGTCTGGTATTTAAATGGAAGGTATGGGTCTTTTTCCCGCCCTATCAACAAGATATTAGGACATTAGGGCCATCATGGATAATTATGTTTTATGAACGTAAGTAGAAACATTAAGGGTTTTACGAAAAGACTTTAGAGACTTTGTCAAGTAAATACTTAAGTTGTCGGAATTTATATGCTACCTTTGTCATTTCAGTCTTGTATGAATGAGGGTTCAATGTTTGAAGGATGTTTAGATGATAACGTATCTGTTAAGTGAGATTAGCGGAGTATTATTAAACGATGATGTAGGACATCACGTCGTAATTTCCCAACAGAGGTTAAGTGTTATTTTATGGGATTCATTTCCATACTCCAATGCTGTCTAATCTTCAGCTCTCTGTGTCGTCAGTGTAATACTACACTGTTTAGGAAAGTTTTACACCGGTTATGATTTCAGCTGAATGGTGTTGAAGATAGGACCTAGAATAATACCTTGAGGAACACAAGCTGGCTGAGAAAAGAGGGGTAAAATGGCAAAAATATGATTAAGTTTCAATATTATATCCATGAGATTGTATAATGATCCTACAGATAATGAATGAGGTTATATGTCTGTTAAAGAATTTATGGAGTTTGTAAAACAATCCTAGACGGCATTATAAGTAAAAAAACTATAACCTATATTTGGTTCTGTGAATTTTGCATGGTTAGTTTTTGCTTGGAATACCTAATCTAAACAGAGTTTATTTCAAGTAAAAAAAATTTAATTTTAAAAAATCTCAAATTTTAAAAACGCGCTGGTTTGTAACTTTTGGAATGGACACTCTCAAATGGTCTCGTATAAACATTCGGCGACTTATTGCGATTAATTTAAGAACAGCTCTGGATTCTCCCTATGGAGACAACTGTTTTTACTTCGTCTACAGTTTCTTATCTGATTTGTATTTGCTGAGTGCTATCTTTTATGTTACTGCGTTTGACGATTTTTTGCCCAGTAGCTAACCTTCATTCCTGGGCCAGGTATAATATCGCAGGCACTCATGCCAACATGATAACTCACCATCGATAGATTGGCCCCTTTTAAATTGGCGCTATCTCTCTGGCGGAGGAAATGACTCATAAAAGGCCGGCTATCAGTCCTGATAATCAGCTATCAATCACCCCAAGGCGCTAATCACCCCCTGCGACTTCCCCTCTTCCCTTCTTGGACATATTAATCACTTCTGAGCCGTTGGAGCTACAATTCAGATCATCTCCGTGTCTGGGTTCGAAAATTTAGTGCCGCCTGTCAGTGGTGGCCGATAGATTTATGTTAATATTTATAGTAAATGTAATTTATCGCTCGTCGAGTGTTAATAACTCAAGAAATATGGCCTCTGTAGACCGTGATACCGAATGGACACATGCTTTCATTGATCAAAGTCTTATTCGAGAAAATATTCCTCAGTTTTGACATAATAAAAAAGTTTTATATGAGTAAGAATAATTTTGACGTAATTAAGAGTGGTATATAGACAACGTGTTAGTTGCAACCTTAGTACGAGCAAGTTCATCCACCAATATCAAGGTGTTGCTCTGTGACTATGAGCACGAGGATGTGAAGCATCAAATGGAAAAACAAACTAATCTACGAGCGCGAGCAAACTCCTCAAAAGTGCAGATCCAGGTCTATATCTTGAAAGGATTTTATTGAACTAGGTAATATTCCAAGATGAGTGTATAACCACCCCTATGGTGCTTATGAAATAGATTTGTATTTGATTTTTGGTACGCTCAGTGATATTGTAATTTTCATAAACAGGTGTGTCACATGCTGGATAAGCGAAATCCGTGGAGTTAGGACACCTGAGTATGTATTGCCCTTGAAAATTACCCAACATTAAGGGAGCTACAGCATCTGCCTTTGAAATTGGACTCTCAAAGGCAAAGACAAATATTTCCTTGAAAGAATAGTCGAGCATCACTAACTGATTATATGTTTTCAATTAATTAATAACTATCACTTTTAGATAATTTTTTTAGGTCACTAGTAATTTTTATTTCTGAGTATATTTTTTTGTTTGCTCAAAATAAAATTAAAAACGTTACAACTTTCTGAAAATTAGATCTAGCGAACTGAGAGTGGTTGCATTATACCCAGCGTGATAACAAAGACTTTAACAGACTTCAACGACATTTTTAATAATACGATATGCTCAAAAATGAAGTACCGACACACCAAATATAAAACTATATAGTAAAAAATTATAATTGTTTTACCTATTTAATCTTATGCCTTAGTTATTATATGTTAAAACAAGTTGTTTGCTTTATTCAAATGTTGATACGAATTCAAACAAATGATAAGAATTTTTAGCTGTATTTAAACTTGGTAGTACTTGCCAAGGCACGTAAATGTTATTTTTCTCACGTCCCGTTTGGGTAATAAATCAGGATAATATGGAGAAAATAGATGGATTTAAGGAGAGCAGTTAATCAAGACAGAATAAAGTAAGATATAAATAAACATTTGTATTAATAGGAATAAACAACTTGTTTTAACATATCTTAAGATAATTACTAAGGATCAAAGATCAAAGGTAGAAAAACTTAATTGTTTATAATTTGGTTTTTTATGTCGGTAGTTTATTGTTGAGTATATCGGTATTAGTAAAAAAGAGATTAAATTGCTGTCTTTTAATAGATTTTTTTTTCTATTTTTTTACTCTGAATGAAACCACTCTAATGTTAAAGCGCAATTTATATCGTTTTGAGTTTTATTTTGAACAGAAAAAGTGATTCTCAAAATAAGAGTTATCTTTAACTTAAATTCCGCTCAACAAAAATTATTATATGGTAAATTTTAATCTGTTATCAAAACTTAAGAGTTATTTCTTGACAAAAATCAAAAAAATGGTTTTTAAATTATCAAAATAAAAACATAGTCATAATTTGGTTAAAAAAATTATAAAAAATAATTCTCAATTTCAATGCCGGGTTCTATGCATTCACACCAATAGCGCAAACAATCCCAATACAGCCGATTCCACACACTGGTGCGCAGAGCCTGTGGAGAATGGACCACAGTGCTTTAACGGATATAATGGAAAACAATTGAACAAAAAAAAAAATAATTACTTATTTATTATGTTGAACGTTTAAAGCACTATTGATTTTAATTGATTTTGTCACGATTTCACTTCAAAAGAATTATTTAAATAATTATAATGTAATGGGTAAGGATAAAATGGGCTATTTTTTTGGGGGGGTGTTGGAGAGGAAGGGGCGAATAGGAAAAAATCTTACATTGGAGTATAGTCATCCTTAGTTACGCCACTAATACATGTGAAAGTTTTATGGTTTTCAAGTTACTTGGAAAGCTAACAAAAAAATAATTGGTTTCCATGGTAACTAACATCCACAGAATAGCTTAAAAACATGAGTACGAAAGTTCTCTGTATCTTTGCTAATAACGATCCGATTTCCATGATTCATATTTGTTTCTTAGGAAATCGAATTACCTTTCAAATGGTAAACACATAATTTTCCATAAAACGGAAACTTTTTGAGTTATGTCCCAATAAAGTATTAATTTCCTCATAACTTTTTTCCTGCTTTTTCTCGGTGGTGAACTATATAATTTTTTTGTAATTGTCCTGTCTTTTTCTTCCAGATCAAACCAAAAGGGACTCGTTCTTACGACCTTGTTTAAGACCCATACAAGTGCCAAAAAAAAAAAAATTGTATGGTTTTTTTGCACAGATGCCTAAAAATCTTCTTACATTTTTTTTTTTATCGTATTAATCATTTTAGAAGATAACCCTAAATTATATGATTTACAAATCAATGGGTCTCAATATATTTGATGAAAAGCTACCGAAAAGTTTATAAAAATGCCTGCATTTTTTTTACTTAGTTTTAGTTTGATAATATTCATTAGATTAAAAATGTTATCAACTGTAGGATACCCTTTTCTGAAATCAGCTTATAATTCCCTATAATTACGTTATTCTCAGCCTATTCGATTAGTATTGTATTAATCCGATGAACAATTTTTCTAGCGTTGTTCATAAAACATATTCCTTTGTAATTGTTGGTATTACTTTTATCTCCATTTTTGTGTATTGGGAATCATACCGTTTGTGTAATGCATTTTGGGATCATACCAATTTAAAAAATTTCATTATAAGTTTCTAGTAATATTTCTAAAAAAATATTATAGAACTTTTAAAATTTGTATGGGATACGATTTGCACCCTGTGTTTTATCTTTTTTAGCTCTATTTTTAATTTTTCGAGATTAAATGGTTCACCAATATTCTTATGTACTACAGGCTGTTAAATATTATCTGTTTACCAATGTAAATTGATTATACATATCATAAAATATTCGATCCATTTATCATTAGTTATATTTTCATCAATTATAAAATATTCATTCATGTATCAGTCAAAATTTAAAGCTTTTATATATTATTGGTGTAGTATTCTTAGTAAGATTATTTTCAGCATGTTTGATGGTGAAATGAAGTAAAATGAATGGTTTTACGGAGCGGGTGAATCGTGTGGGGTATTCAGTTATTCCTTTAATCCTGCTTGAGCAGTTTTCCCTTTTACATGAATTTCGGGAACGTGTGTGAACGGTTGTAATTTATTTCATGAATATATTCTTGAAATTATTATACAATTTTTAGTTGACTTTGGCTGCTGAATTTAAGAGTATTATATTTTCTTGCATAATTATCTACCTTAGGTTACTTGTTTTGTTCTTCATTCATTTTTTGACCTCATGCCTGTATTATAATACGCTTGTAATGTACTTCATAAGATACAACGCTGAATAAAATTCATAAATCCAAGCGAAGTTCCTTAAGTTTGCTTTGATTTTAATGCATTTTATTCCATTCTTAAACCTTTCAATTTCATCCAATATAAAAGCAAGTCTTTGACGCCCAAATTTTTCGTTATACGAATATAGATTTTAGAAATTCTTCTGGTATTAGTTTTACTCCCACCTATATTCTTAATATATTTAATAGTCAGTGGATTCAGCCGTCATTAATGTCTCTGCAAAAGATTTATAAAAAAAGTATAATAAATAAATAACAATAACTTAAATAAAAATTAGTTTGGCTATTAAACTCTCTCTATCAACTGAATAATACTGACTTTTAAGAGATTTAATGATATTTACATAGATTAAAATAAGGAAAATCTGAAATAATGATTTAGCAGAAAATTATAACATTGTACCTATATAAAGCCAATCAAAACATCCCGTCAATAAGCCTTTAATTTCTTGTTCAATGATTATCAGAACAATATGGTTTAGAAAATCAATATTTTTTAAGTATCTAGGAATCAACGATTTAAACTTTAGTAAAAGGTATCTATTTTAATAAAAATCACATCACCTTAAATCCTATACTAATGATTATTTCTCGTATGAAAGAAAATGTAACTTACTCTGACAAAGGATATTCTTATTCTTTTTTATCTTTCTCTTATACCATAATCAAATTGAGCATCGAGGAGCCTCCACCCAGCGCAGCCATTCCTCTCGGTTCCTGCTCAGCGGCTTCATTTGGTTTAGGGATTTGCTTCTTCTACTTCGAATCCTCTGTACGTAGTCCTGGTCTGGATCGCCCCGGTGGTCTCCTCCCTGTGGGTCGAGTCTCTAATACCTTTATAGGATCTATATCCTCGTTCATGCGGCAGACATGTCCAAATCATTTGAGTTGACGGCTCTCCAAAGTGATTTTTAGTTCAAGTACCCCCAACTGCTCTCTGATTCGTTCATTTCTAATGCGGTCCATCCTAGTTTTCCTAACGGATCTATGTAGGAACCTCATTTCGACTGCTGTTTTGCGGCTGGTATGTCCAACATGGTCCAACTTTTTCCGCCGTAGGTGAGAGTGGGTAGGTATACAGCCTTGTACACGTGCATCCACTTCTCGGTGGATAAAAAGACTCCCTATGGATGCTGTTAGTAATCAGGTAGTACACCTGATTTGCCTTGGCTATTCTGTTTGAAATCTCAGGGTCTATCCTGCCAGAGCTACTAATCACTGTCCCTAAGTAAGTATATTTATTAAGTAAGTATAGAAGACTTTGTACTAGAAAGGTTCTCGGATTTTTCTATTGCGGTCCAGGCTTACAGATCTTATGAATTTCGTCCATAAAGTTTATAAACAGGAGGGGCTTAAACTATATATCCCTGTCTAACTCCTCTCGCAATTGGGAAAGGTTCCGATTCCATGTCGTTTATTCTCACTAGTCCAGTGGCTCGGTAGACTGACTTTACGGTCTCTTTCACCTCTCCAGGAAATCTCTTGACCACTAGAGCATTCCATGCTTCCTTTCTTGGGACTGAGTCAAACACCTGCCCTCAGATCTAGAAATGCCAGGTATAGGTTTTTGTCCCTGTCCCAGACTTTTTCAGCGGTGTTCCTAAGGACAAATATGTGATCCTGCGTCTGTCGGCCTGGACGGAAACCAGCCTGTTCAGCCTCCAACTGCCCTTCTATAATCCGCCAGAGTTTCCTCTCCAAAATAGAAGTATAGAGTTTATATACCACTGAAAGCAAACTGATTGGCCTATAGTTTCCACACTCCATTTTGGTACCTTTCTTATGAATCAGGAGGATTATGCTATATTCCCAGTCTTTGAGGATTCTCTTTCTGTCATATACTTCTTGGAACAGCCCAAAGGATATTCCCATTCTTTATTAATAGTTTAGAAAAATAAAGAAATATAATTTAGGCTCAGATCAGTAATTTAATGTATAATGAATTCTAAAGCGATTTTAATTTTCGATTTCTTGGATTTTCTTCTATTTAAAAAAAAATTCCCTTTCTATTGCTTCTTCCAGAACTTATTTCATTCTTATTCAAAGTTTGGTGATGTTTTTTGCATTTTTTACAGTTCAGTTAAGATATCTTCCTGAATTATTTATAATTATTAAAAAGTATATCGGTTCTTTTTTTCGGATGTGAGTTAAAGAGCTGCTCAAATAGAGAACTTAAAAAAAAACTTTATTGTCTAAAATAGGTTACAAGTAATGGTTCATACTACCTCAGATCTACAGACAGAATGAATATCTTAGTCTAACAAAAGTACATCGAAAGGGACAAGACTAGGAGGGGTTTCCTAGTATGCCAACACAGAGGAACTGAGTAAGGGATTAGGTTCAAGTCTTAGGAAAGGTTACTGGCCTTTAACTGTGTATTGAAAAAATATACTATTATTATTCTATTGTAATCTGGCATAAAATGGATGACTGCAATTTGCCTCAATGTCGATAAATGAAGGGGGTGAGAAGTTCGAAAAACTTCTTGTGACTCGTTTACTACTTCTTTTCATTCTTCTACGTTATTCTCTACATTTACTCTCAGTTGTTCATAAATTTGACATTGATATAATTTAGAAATAGACACGGGACAGGCTATACAGTACCTGCAATACTGAACGGTCTTGAGGGTATAGCGGGTCTAAACGATGGAAACGGTCAGATGCACCTTAGGGTTTTAGTACGTAAATACAATTTTAGTGATTCAGTCAATATTTTTATGTTTTATAATTTTATTTTCTGAGATAACTATCCGACAAATAAGGTAGTCCTCTCTCACACAGAAATAATGAATCCTTTATAAACAATATTTTTAATATTTCAACGCGAATAGTAATTAATTTGATTAAATTGGAGTAGATAATTAGGGTTTATAATGATTAAAAAACTAAATTTAATTAATCTTAGTAAGTATTTAAGTTAACTAAATATTAATATTGAAACTAAATATTGCTTTGGTTTATTTCTTGATTATTAGAGAGGGGTGAATTGTAGATGGTTTGTGCTTAATCTCAACAACCACATTCCGTAAATGATGTTCAGTAAAACACAAAGAAGGAAGACACGAAAAATTAGGTGCTCATATTTTATTTAATCCAAACCGATTTATAAAAAAAATTTTAAACTGCTTTGTTTAGTATAATAATCTTAAGAATGGAATAAAAATGATACGAAACGAAATATAAATGAATAGAGAAATGATTAATATAGCATTTTTTTTATTTATTTGTTTTTATTTTTTTTTTTTTATAATGTCTAATATGTAATGTACAGTACAGTTTTAGTCTTTGTTGAGATTGAAAGTTGTATTTTTTGTAATTAATATATTCATGAAACGATTTGGAGATATAATATTTTCTACGCTATATATTGTCTATTGAAGATACGCTATAGTTTAAGAAGACTTAAAATTATTAAAAATAAATTAATATACATGTAACTACTTTGATCGCTTGCCAATTATATATAAGAGGTGGAAAAACAAGAGGTTCAAGTAATTTGCTTTCCAAAGATAGAATTAAATAAGGTTATGAATAGTTAATGCATATAAAATATTTTTCAAAACCAATATTAATCAATACTCAAGGGATACTGTAGAGGCATAATATAATTGTGATGCACATTTAAACGTTTTAAGTGTTATCAAAATGATTTAACTTTAATATGAATTTCCACAAAACTATTAAATTGTCACTTGTACCCATTGCCTTCTCATCCCTATGCATATGATTAGAAAATTATTCTCACGATATTATTATAACAAACTTTCAAATAGGAAAAAAATATTATAACTAAAAAGTATTTGGAAGTTTTACAATCAGTAACATAAGGTCAAACAAATATAACCTTCATTAGGCCATCCAACGTTTTGCCGTTTTCTGACGCAGTTAGGACTATAACTTCATGTTGAATCATTTACTGCAATGAAAACGCAAAAGCAATTAATTTGCTAGTTTTCGCACACCATGCAATTGGTTAACAATTATATATCTCCTTTCAAAAATTTTACTTTCCGAACAACCTATTATTGTTTTATTTCAACAGGCTAAATTAGATCTAATCCAAAATTTGAAAATGCTCCAAAAATATAAACATTTTCTTGCGTGAAGCCATTTTTGAAAATTATAAATTCGGCTGTATTTCGCTGTTACTATTAGTATTAGTATTTTGCAATTTTTAGTTGTTAACTAGAAGAACCGAACATTGAAGATTTAAAAAAACAAGTAATGCCATTACTTGGAAAATTTACAATAAGTAATTTTTATTCAAGTTAATTGTTGTTTTACAAATATTTACAAGTAAAGTAAGGATAAGAATTGATTGTATAGTTACCCATACCTATTCCCAACACTTTTTTTTTTTTAATAGAACAAACAATTTTTTCTTTCAAGAAGAGAGTCAGTTTTTTAATCCATGTCTGACCTTTAGAATTTCAGATTAGTTTCTTGAAAGTCGTTAATTGTAATCAAAAAAATTTGGATGAACCGTTTCGTCCATTTGGATGATCTTCTAAGAGCTGAGGAAAAAATAAATAATAAAGCACTCTGAAACTGCTGTATTTTACATCTCGAAATTGAAAAAAAAATACCGACATGGTTTTTTTCCGGCAAAATATTTGATCTGAAAATATATGTAAACTGAAACATTAAAGGAAAAATATTAACATTAAAAAATAATTGATTTTTGGTCAAATAAATTTAAAAGTTTTTTAATTATTAAATAAACTTGCCACAGAGCTTTGTTCACACCAAAAATGATGCTATAGTTTGATTCAGCACACCAAAAAATCTTAATGTTATACTTTTTGGTAGTACTCTCCAAGGGTAGGCATATAAATGAATTGGGGGATTCGACCATTCTCTTTGGACATTCTCCATCCTCTCCTTCTACCATACTAAACTCTAATGAGAGCTCAATATTCTTTTAGTATTCATAATAACCACGTACAAAAGATAAACAAAGGAATATAACAACTATTTATATTTATTTCCAAAATTGTTTAAAAAAAAAAAACAGGCATCAGATACATAAACAAATAATAAAACAATTTCAAATGTCAAATGAACTGTGATAAAAGCAGAATTGTCGAAAATGATAAAAGTAGGTCATGTTTTAAACCAATAAGAGACACTTAATCATAAAATGAGCAATTCTTTTAACAAAAGACTATTCAATATTGCATTAAGAGTTTTCTATAAGCCCACTGTTTATTTACAAAAAAAGTAATAACAATCCATGCAAGTTATTGTTATGACTGTTAATGTGTAATAAATTTCATGTGTTTGGCAGTTTTCATTTGTTTTTTATCAAATATTATTTTATATGTTCCAGATAAGCTTTGAAGTTACTGTTATTGCAGAAAGATAAACCAGTTGAAAAATTTTAAGTAATATTAATCAAGTCATTCTTAGTCCATAAAATACTGCTTTGTTAAAATGTTTTAAATATAAACTAAACAAGTGTTAGGGCATTATTATTTAAGATTTAATAAATACTTAGGGCTGTATAAGATAAATATATTATCTTCTAAGTGATTATTTTTAATTTATTTGTTAAGCTTATTATTATAATTTGTTCGAGAAAAAAAAATGATCGTTACTTGAAGCAAAAAGAGAAAAATAACATGCTTGTTTAATATACTTTACAGTTTATAATAAAAATTAATTCTAGTCATGTAAGTATTTCAGATATAAATTCAAAATTAATCCATTTAAATAATTATTCAAAATTTTATCGGCAATCGATTAAGATTAAGACTTCTGCGACTCTGGTTGCCAGTGTGGAAGCAGGCCTCGGTGTCAACATTAATATTGAGGACCTCGAGCGGCGAAGGCCCAAAAAAGACGACCTCCGAACGCCAACTGTCATTGCCCGTTTCATTAGGCAGTCGGTACGAGACGAGCTAGTGCAGCGGAGAAAAGTTAAGAAAGACTTCTCCTTCCAGGATATTGGCTGACAGGAGAATGATTCCCACCGGATATATCTCGGGGAAGAAATGACTCCCACCAACAGGCGTTTGTTACTGGCTCGGTCGTCAGAAGAGAGCGGCAGGAGAATTAAAATATGTCTGGTTTGCGGCCGGAAGAGTGCGCTGCCGGAAGGATGATGGCCACCCCGTAATTTACATTGACGAGACTCAAGACCTTTACACCTTCTGCTGACGTTTTGGCCCCCGTCTACCCACTGTTCGGATTTGGAAACTCTCAATGGACCCCAAACCTAAAGTACAATGCTGTGTTTCATGGCGAATTTATTTTTTCTATATATTTTTTTTTTACTTTAACAGAAGCACGTTTTTTATCTTCTCATATATTTCTTTATTACATATCTCTTTGTTTAATTGTCACGTTCATTATTCACTTTTTTTCAGATTTTATTCAACAGATCGTCGTAGTTATTAGCATCTTTCCGCCAAATACTGTATACAGTCTTATTTCCCACACTGTCTAGTGTCCTAACCTCCTATCACGTTAACTCCCAATCCTTGCCAGCTCATTATGATGAATTCCTGCAGTATTTTTCCCAAAACTTTTACCATATCATTGCACTCTCCGAAACATGGCTAAAGCTCTACATTCCTTCCTCTTCTGTTTCCGTACCTAATTATTCCTTTATCCGCCATGACCGGATGGGCCGGACTGGTGGAGGTGTCGGTCTTTATGTTCATAACAGCCTGAAATTCTGAATCCAAGATACCTCATCCCCATCATCCTCATATTGGATTCCTTGTCGTTGAAATTTTCTCCAATGCACATCTTCTCCTACACATTGTGGTGTATCGCCCTCCTCTGGTTTCTTTCGACTCATCCTTTGAATCAACTCTCTACAATTATGTTCCTCACTACAACAATATAATAATTTGCGGTGGTTTTAATGCCAATCTCCTATCTGATTCCAACGACAGACTCTACCTTGAAAATCTCTTTTTTTCCCTCCATCTCTTCATATATTCTAAATATATTCCTGTTCTTCCATTGATTCCATGGTTGATACCCTCACCTCTAATCTCATCCACATCCTTGATACCCATGCCCCATTCAAAACCTCTACTACCGCCTGCTCCTTGGATGTGTCAACAAATTAAAGATATGCAAAGAAGGCGTGAGGTAGCCCATAGACGCTTTAGAAGCACAAGGCTAGCAGATGACTACCAAGCGTTTAGGGTACTTCGCAATTTGACACAGGCAACTGTTAGGAGAGCGAAATCCAATTACTACCATGAAGCCCTCTCCTCTGCTCCCTATGCTAAATCAAAATGGCAATTCCTTTGCAAACTCTTCCTATGTAAATCCTCTCCCTCACCAGTCTTCCCCGTTTCACCCGATGAATTAAATTCATACTTTTTATCAGCCACCTCTAACACTTCTCCAACCCCTCCTTCCTACTTTTCCTTCGTTCCATCATTCAACTCCGATAATTTTTATTTTTCCTACATCTCCCCTACCGATCTTATTTCATCCATAATGAAATCTCACACCAATTCCACTGGATCTGATGGAATACCTGTTAAATTGTTAAAATCATGTCTTCCCGAAATCCTCCCAGTTCTTCTCTTCATTTACAATTTCTCCCTCCAAAACTCAGTATTTCCTACATCGTGGAAAAAAGCCATAGTCCACTCTATTAACAAAATCTTCAATCCTATATCTCCTAAAGACTATCGCCCAATTTGCATTCTCTCTAACCTTTCCAAACCCCTTGAAAGATAGTCCAATCACAAATATCAAACTTCCTTGAAAAGCCCAAACTACTTGATCCTCTCCAATCTGGCTTCCGTCCCAGTTTCTCCACACAATCCGCTCTAGTCAAAATCACCACTGACTTACATACCGCTATGGACCGAAAAAAATTAACTGTATTAATATTACTTGACTTCTCTAAAGCTTTTAATTCCCTGGACCATTCTATCCTTTTTGCCAAATTAAAATCACTATCCTTTTCCCAACAGCTCAATCCAGTGGTTTAAATCTTTCCTTTCCGATCGGACTCAAGCAGTTACCATTCCTAATCAACCCCTATCTTCCTTCCTTACCTTGTCCTCTGGAGTAGCCCAAGGTTCGAGTATTTCTCCACTGCTTTTCAATACCTAGATCAATGATCTTCCTAATTCAATCCACCACTGTTCCTACCACTTATACGCCGACGACTTCCAAATCTATTTAAACATTCCTCCTTCTGAGATATTAGTAGCGTTTGCCAGTATTCAGGAAGACCTAGATAAGATCAGTATCTGGACAAACCTGAATAGATTAAGATTAAACATTATAAAAACTCAGGCCATTGTCATAGGTTCTAATTCCCTCCTCAGATCCAATGACACCTTTCCTACTTTAATCCTAAGTGATCACTCCTTCACGTTCAGCTCCTCAATTAAAAACTTCGGTATAACTATCGACCAAACCCTTTCCTGAAGACCCCACATCGCCCAAATTTCCCGACGGTAAGTACCCTTAAATTATTCCATCGTTCTCGACATCTTCTTCCATAACTTACCCGCAAACTTCTTGTATCATCTATTATCTTTCCCCACTTTGAATATGGGTGTGTGGTATATGGAGGCCTCTCGAATGTGCTTGAGGACAGATTGAAGCGGATTATGAACTGCTTTTTAAGATTTGTCTTCGGCACCTCGAGACGGGCTCATGTGTCCCATCTTTATGTCGAGTTAAAGTGGCTCTTCTCCTGCAACCGTAGACAATATTTCCTTGAATCTTTCCTATCAAACTATCACTATCAACTACCCTTCCTACATCTACAGCCTCCTACAATTCAAAACCTCGGTACACGCACTGGAAACAAGATCTCGCTTTTCTGGCCTCCATATCCTCTCCCACAGAACCAAAACATTCGAACGTTTCTTTCTCGCCCGCTCCTCTACCCTTTGGAATTCCTTTCCTTCTAATATCTGCCATACTTCTCCTCTATCCTCATTCAAATCCCTCCTTTTCCAACACCTTCTTTGTCTCCAAAATGATGCTTTCTAATTGCGAAATTTCAGTTCACGATTAACATCTGGATCAGAAGTGAATAGTTTTTGAAGTACAAACTACAACTTTGCTAAGCAACTTGTATTTTACATGCATTTCATGTGTTATTATTGTATTTATCATTTTCTCTCTTTTTCTTGTTTTTTTTCTCTTTTCTTTTGCTTGTTAAAATTAATTATATTTTTTCGAGAAAAGAACATTTTATTTGCCTAATTATTCTACTTTTCTTTTGTTTGTTAAAATTAATTATATTTTTTCGAGAAAAGAACATTTCTATGCCTAATTATTCTACTGAAAATATTGTAAACATTAACTGATCTGTATTTTGTAGTCTTTGGCCAGATATTATTTATGTTTTATTTGTTCAGCCATGTTATTCTTTAGGGACTTAGTCCCAGAATAAAACTCTTTTATCTATCTGTCTATGTATCTATGATATATAACTTCACATCACGCTTATATATAATCCGATGATGCCAAACATTCTAATAGTGACAGTCACCTACAGAAAACCAGACGTGTTGATCAGAGACGATATAGAAATATCTAATCATTAGTTATCATTTCATGAAAGAAATCAGATATTTACTGCTGTTTATGAGACTCAAACCTTTATTCAGGAATCTTCCAGAAATATAATGATAATTTAGAAATATTCATATTAACGTTTTTCCATGCTCACTTCATAATTCAAATTGTTTGATTAAGGAGCCATACTATTTATTTATTTTTTAGAGATTAACAGTTTAAAGTCCAACAGTTTTTATAGGATTAAGAAGCTCTAATCTTTGCTTATTTTGTAGAGATTAACAGTTAAATATACATTGTTTACTTTCAGCAAAAGAATTAAGAGATATAGGATTATTCAAGTGTGACATTATCTATCTTGATATCTTGAAAGAATTAAAAGACCAAATTCCATGCTTACATTTCACCTGGACATCATCCAACATCATCCAAAATTCAGGTAAAGTTAAATATTGTAAAGGTTACGTAAAGATTGAGAAGGATATGTAACCGTTGTGAAGTTTATATTTCATAAGGTGGGCATCTGACTGAAAATGGGCTTGGCCCCTGTGTACGGAGCATAGGTCAGGAGGTGGAACGGATCACGCGATTGGAGGGCCTAACTAAACATGTGGGCGGAGCATACGCCAGGAGGTGCAGCGGGTCACGTGACTAAAAGGGGCGTGGTCCAATGGTAAAGGTTAGATCAAGGTGAGCCCACGTGGCAGTTACGGTTAGGTCGAATTCAAAATTCAAATTGAAATTTCCCGCAATAGATCACGTGACAAGATCCTGGCTTCTGATTGGCTGAAATGTTTCTTGTTCCAGCTCTCCTAAAATCCCTCGACTGTTGTCTCCCACAATTTCAGTCTCTAGGTTCACATAATTCTAAGGATGACTTTGTGATAGCGAGTTGAATAGTTGAAAGATGGTCCCCGTTATCATTATTAACTTTACTGCAACTGATTCATTCCTATTCTAAAATAAATTGCTTGAGACAGTGTAGAATATTTTTGTAAATAAATTGATTGCAATAGAGAGATATGCTGCCTAGAGAAATAAGAAATATTGTAGGACAATCCTTCTTCGGCTAATTTAAGGTTATCACAAAAGAAAAGGAAAAAATGGAGGGAGAGATATATAAATCTTGCGATAATTTTGTTTTTTCTAAAGTGAAGAGAGCAGTAGAGGAAGATCTCCCTCCCAGCTTGGAAGAAAACCGATACGATTGAAAAATAATAAATCTTCCTTTGTGACGGCTATTGACTGGGCTGGTAAATAGCGGGAATAAATGCAGCCACTGGCCAATAAGAACCAAGGACTGGGGAAGGGGAAGGGGGCTATAGATCTAGATTACCAACCGTACAAATATAAAATATGTGGCAGGGTACTGAGTTAGTGCTTCTGAGGCTCACTCAGTTCGTGAGCGGACGGTCTGTAGAATCGCCATGAATGAAACATACACAGAAAGCCGTATGTTATAATTGTCACGATATTTCTTTGTTTAGAATACTTTCTTGTTTCAGAGAAAAGTTATATTTTACGATATAGTCCCAGCAGTCTTTGCTCTAAAAGGATAAACAATATTGATGAAAACTAACTAAAAATTCTAGCTTTCTGACTGTCACCAGCTAGTCTTGGGGATGACGTATATTGAGATTAACAATACATTGATAGCTAAAAAGTGATACCTCAAAACCGCGAAAAAAGCAAATTTCATGTTTTGTCATTATAAATAGAGGCGTCCGCAGAATTTGTTTTGGAGGGGGAGGAGGATTTATTTTTTTTCCGATGGGAGAGTGGGGAAAGTTTAATAAAAATAAGTAATTACCGTAATGTAATTACCTTAATAAAATCGCCAAATTAGGAGTAAATTTTTAGGATAAGCCCTGAAAATTGGATACAAAATTATTGTGAAATAATACAAATAACTTAATTTGTTTTGTTCATTTAGGGGAAGGGAGAGGGAGGGAGGAATATATCCACCAAACCCCATATGTGTGCGCCACTGGTTATGAATGCCATGAAATTCTATGGAATCACTGAAACTGCATTGTTTCTTTCTGTGAAAAGCTGTCATATTTTCAAGTAATGAATTCAGAACCGCATTTGACAGCTAATCCTGGTATCAAAGTGATTTCGATCAACTATTTAATGTATAAAAATGTTTGTTTGCACGTTTGCATCAAGTTGATTAATAATAAGTGTATTTGATAGAAGTAATAAAGAGGTGGGTGGAACTCTGGGATGATTTATACACAATGGAATATGCCTGGATAAAGGAACGAAAAAATCATCATAACATTATTAAAAAAATGATTTACTGACATACTGGCAAAAGCAACAGACGCTACTTCGCTGTACGTCCAACAAGATCTACAAACTTCAAAAAAAGTATTGCAATAAGACCTACAATAATTAAATCAAAGCTCAACAGCTTATAATTAGAGTTGCTGATCACACTCACTCATCGAATTTTTAGATTATTAAAGGTTCTTTTCTGATGTTCACTTATATCCCTTGGGTTTCTCTAATATGTATCAGTTTTTAAGCTAAGCAGATCACTGAAATGTATGTTAATAAGAGGTTATAATTTATTTTTTCTATTTAAATCCTCGCATTCGATGGCAAGGAGTAGGGGATGATATCCCTCTCTGAACTGTAATCATCAGTACTCATATTGAGAGCTTTAGGATCCAGAGCTACATAATCTGGAACGGACGCGGGTGAGCCTGGCCCTCGGAATCCTCTTACCACGCCTTACTGGACCTCCAACCGTAGTCCTCCCTCAGACCGGAGTCCGTCCAATTAACTGCTTCTTATATATAGCCCCTCTTGGCGTTGCTAATCCAATACAACTCCAATAACAGCCCAACAATAGTAGTTTGATGAAATAAGCTTCATTGAATTGATGATCTCATCCGGCTTTGATGCTGCGTACTTTTCTAATATGCTTGTCTATCTGTTAAAACGGCAATATTTCTATTATTTCTTGTTATGCCGAATAGAGTAAATAGGTCTTTTCTGGCAAAACTCCAGTTATATGTGCGTGGAATTTTTTTCTTCGGGCCTCGTAACATGTCATTGCATGTTATTGGTTAGAAATTATTGAATAAAAATTCTGAGATGCTTAGTATTTTTTTTTATTTAGAATTAATAAATACTGGTCAAGTTTATCTTTTGACATAGATTAGCCATAATAACCTTATAAAAATATAATATCTAGATTACAATATTTAAATTTTCTCTTACCATAGTGTCCATTTTTGTAATTTAAATTCTTGACTAATCCTCGAATTTTTCAAGAGTTTTTTCCGAAAATTCTTAAAGAGCAATATTAAAATAAAAAATATATTGCGCATTTGTCGACGTTTACGTAAGGAATGTGAAACCGTTTGTGAAACCAAAACAGAAAGATCTCTGAGCCATTTTACTTCTCTGACCCCTTGATATGTGTTTAAATGATTTTATATACTAAATATGCTTTTGGTAAATTAATAACACTAAGGAATTCGAAATATCCGATTTTTTATATCCGTTGCTTAAACGTGGTGGTGACGATATAATGTTGTTTAAATTAAAACTAAAAACACTGAAAATTAATACGAAAAGATTTATTATATCAAAAAATATAATCCAAAAAAACGGAATTTCTTTTTAAAGGCTTTGGTAAGACCTATCTTCATAAATGGTCGAGATATTGGTATATGTGACCTCTATCAGGCGAGTGCTAATTTCGAGTTCCGAAGATCATTCATGCTGCGGACGTGGAATAATGAAACGTAAACCCTCAAATTCAAATTTTGAGTTGTTGTTTTTTTTCGATCGACTATAAAGGTTCATTATTGAAAATAATAAACCGAAATAAGTGCATCAGAAATCTAAGATAGGGATAATGAATAAAACCAAAATATGAAATAAAAATTGCCAGCAAGGACGAAGATTGCATCACCTCCTTACATTGCATCACTGAAAGTACAAAGCGATACATATAAATTTGTTTCAGTTCGGCTAAACTAACTTCCAAGAATTCTTTTTCCTTTAATTCTTTTAACAGCCAAAATTTGTTATCCATTAGCTTATGAAAATTGAAGCAAGATATTAAAGTTCAGAAGTAATGATGAGTTTCGTAAAATTTCCTTTAAATTCATAATCAAAAGAAAAGAAAATGCCCGAAATTCCTGGCTGGCATACACTTTGTCTTAGCCGGAGATAACATTGCTTATAACATGTTACTAAAATTTTTCAAAGATCCGCACTGAAAAATGTCTATAACATTTGCTGATAGCATTGGATTTCGTCTAGATCGATATATACATATCGTACATGGAGAATTAGAGATGCACTATTCAAAATTTCTAGTGTCAGAAATTTTAATAGTTGGCTCCTATCATCCCAAACAGCTTTCAGCCCTCAACTATCTGTCCAACTCGATAGGCATTATAGGTGATCTACCAGCAATATGTGTTATAGAAAGCACGCTGTGGGCTTCTTTGTAGAACACCTGTGTCTAACATTCGTTTTAACAAAAACGTATTTTTTGAGTTGTGCCGCTTTCATTCGGATGTGCGATATATATTATAAATGCCGAGTCTTTTCTGTTTCCACGCCTCCGGTTACTATTATGATATCGGTTACTCATTATGATGAAACTGTTACTAAAAGGTAAGGTATAACCATGCCGAAAGTAACTATAATAACCAGAACAAAATATATTTTATTAAAAAATAGAATGAGAATATTATTCTCTATGAAGTCATTGATGTTTGTTAAAATTTTGTAAAACAAATCCTTTCCCACGCACCTCCTCCTCCTCCACACGAACTCGCAATGGTAGCTATCAATGAGGGTTCCGTGCGTTCCACAATTAACCTTGTTGCGCATTTTTACTGATGCCCACATACTCTCTACTGTATTTGTATGAGCTCCAGAGTCTGGGTCGACGAAATGCAAGGAATGGTTAACGATTAAATTATTGTAACCTGCCTACCCTAATGTGGCATAAGCTCTCCATTGATCTGAAATTATAGTTGTTCTTGAAAGTATTGATATTGGGAACCAATGTGCGGACACTTCGATCAGGAACTGCAAAGAAGAAACATTCCTTTGTGGTACTTGAAATCCCTCCGAAAACCCACTGTTGTGGGTACAATCTTCCTTTGTGTGACTTCCTCCTCGAGAAAACAGTTTCATCAATTTCCACTAAATCTTCGAAACCGCCTACAACCGTTGCATGTCTTAGTAAATCCAATGCAGAACCTCTCTCAACAAATTGTTCAAGTCAACTGCAGTGCAATGACCTACTCACAACTCTTTACAGAATTTGACGGACGTTCTCTGTTTACCACGAGTAAATGAACCTAATAATTTTCTTGAAGTGTATTTTTAGACCCTCGAACCATGTATCGGTCTTAACTCCTTTCGATTCCTTACAATCTCGTTTGGAGCATCTCCGCCGTGATGCTGCTCCTCTAGCTTGAAATTTCATGTTGTGACCATTGCGGCAGGCTAATTCTCTCGGAATGGATACGGACTCCTATAGAAAAACAAGACAGTCCTCTTCTTTCTTGAATTTTTGACAAATTTGCTCTTAATTCATAACAGTAATCACTGAACTAATATGAACGGAATATTTTCATATAAAATAACATGTGTTTTTATTTATCATTAATAACAACGGTTATCTGAATTGAGAAACCGATATCATAATAGTAACCGGAGGCCTGGAAACATAAAAGACACCAAATCTCTATATTAAATATAAATTTAATTAATAAATATTCTGCACTGTTTTGAAGTGTAGTATTATCCCTATTTGATTTGTCGTTTCGGACTACTATTTTTATTTACTTTAAAAAGCCTATCATCAGACAATTACTAGTCGAGATATAACAGAAAAATAATATAACAGACAGTCATTCCATAAAATTTATTTATTTCATGAATTTTAATATTTATATCCTGAAGGTTTTAAATAACTATTTTCTTGTTTTAGCTGATTTGCATGTATGATATATTTATCATGCATGCTGTACAACTCGATCTATTAAATTAAATGACTTGGATAATTTATTTATTTATATGATAGTTCGTACATTAGGCAAATTTAAAGTTTGATCATAAAAATTATTCTATGTCCAAACTGGTATTACTTTCACCATTAAATCCGAGAATACATGTTCCCAGACCATATGGTAATAAATGTTCAAATCAGATTTTAAGCAAGATTATTTATGAATCAATTTGCTAATTACTAATTTTTTATTTTTTATTTTTTTATTCCTTTTTCTATTTTACAGGACCTTTTGACATTTCTTTTTTTCTTTTTCACTTTTGAATTCGATGTAATAAAAAAAAAATAAACTAAATTATAATATTTAAATAAACAACAAAAATATTAAAATTCTTTAACCTAAATTCTTTAACTGAATATTCTTAATAGAAAACACGAGTCTATCCACACCTTTCATTTTGTTGGACTTGACGATTTTGACCAGAAACAGAGTGAATAATTTTTCTGGATTTATCTATTTATTTACTCATTCCGAGCTCCTGAATTACTTTGCTTGCACTTGACAGTAATCTCTTCATTTGGTTTGAGCTGGATGAGATCATGATAATGTACTCTGCAACAGGTAAACAACTGGTCGGCGTGCCCTTGATTTTGTAACCAATTCCCTCCGGTAAAGATTGAATGATCCAATTCAGAGCCAAGTTGAACAGACACAGTTATAAAGGGTTCCTCTGTCTGATTCCTCTTCTACAAAAGATAGGTTCAGATCTATGTTTGCCACGAGTTATTCGAATATAGCCTTTCTGAAATAGTTTTTTAATATACTCAATGAATCCTCTTGGGATTCCCCTCCACTCTAGTATTTTTTATCTTTCTTTTTCTCTTGTGAATCGTCCATCAGGAGCTGCAGTGTATACACATTTTCAGTGGTCTACATGAAAGTGTGTTGATTATGTTGATTAGAGTGTAATAGTGCAATAGAATTTTATGTAACTGTCATGGCTAAAGACTTAGGATTTCAAACCCCTGATAGTTCATCCCTCAGTCAATCCAAAAGTGAAAACCTACTCTCTGTGGAAGATCTAAGAAGCTCAACATTTTTCAGCGTTATAGTAGCCCCATTCACGGATCTGCCCGGGGCCCTCATTACGCTGCTCAATGGATCCCTACTTGCGGATTCATGGACTCTGCCGTATCCTTTGGCAAGTTTCTTTAGTAAGGCCTAATACTAGCCGCTGTTGTGTACTTTGAGCTTAGTATATGCTCTCAGGACCTGTATAGCCAGCCAGCCCCCAGGAGGGTCGATCTGAGGTAAAGGGTTGAATGAAAAATTATGTAAAACCCATAAATTAATTCATAATAACATTTAAATTTTTTAAAATGTTGCATCCAAAAAAAACATTGATATTTAAATGTATTTTCTTACCAATAAATGTTTAGGTTACCTGGATCTAAGCATGATTAGTAAAATATAAAAATATTTAATTCCATACTAGCAAGTGACAGCCTTATATAGATATATTTATATTATCTATATATTTATATTATCTATATATTTATATAGATATAGATATACAAGATTGTGTTGCCTTATATTTCTATGTCTTTCAAATCCTTTATTTATCTATTAGAAATACATAAACGAATTGCAACATTTAATCAAACAATTTATCATATTAATCTATTTATATATTATATATATAAGAAAAATATATAAGTTATTAAAAAAAAAATTATAACACAAACATAACATATACAAAGCATATTCAAATATGCTTTGATTATTTTCGTCAATCTGCGCCGAGTGGATTGTAATCAAAATTATTTTTTCTAATTGCAAATGTTTATTTTTTTGCAAGTTGTCATTTTTTATTAGGCATTATGACATATAGACAGGTTAATTGAAACTTATTTAATGAGATTTTTTTTTTACTTCGAATACTTGAACCCGATTATCTTTTTTTTTTTTCTTTGAGTAAAAATATTTCTGGAATTGAAAAACACACATTTATAACATTGATAACATAACAAAACGCTATATATAAAATGTAATAACTAAATTTAAGAGTTTATTGTGTTTTTTTTCCTACTAATAGAACTAGATTTTAGAAACCACTGTTTTTCTCACATCGGCATTAATGAAGTCGGATACCAGCGATTCTGGATGGCTTATGCAGAAGAAAGAATGTCGTCTCCACATTTCTTAATGAAAATAATGCCATTAGTGTATAAGAGAATGATGGAATCCAGGAGTTTATTAAAGACGGTGTCAGAAAGGTCAGGATCGACGAAAACAACCATAGCAATGTAGATATGATTAAAAATCTTAGATGAGGTATGAAGATCTACGAAGTTCTATTAATTTAAGGGATGTGGAAAGAATGAGGGTATTATGGGGTTCAAAGGATGCACAGTTTTTTTTTTTTTTTTTTGCATTTATGGATGCTTTGTAATGAGGTATATTAGTAAAAATCCTAAATGTTTATATAATTTATCTTTTCTAATACCCATTAATGCTGAAAGATTTTATACTGCATACCTATCGACTCTTTACCCTCCACACTTATCATATATAGATTTCTGATAACATTTTAATTCCCCTACCTCTATCTTCCGTTTTAGCAATGAGTCCCATAATAATCTCATTAACTTCTTGGTGAACCTATATTATTCTGTTCCTGTCCAATATATCTGTGTTTACCACATATTTTAAGTTATACCTAATTGTAATTCCTCCTGCATTGGTATAATCATCTCAAACTAAACCATATTTTGTCTCTAAACCATCTCGTTTGATAAAAACTCTATCCAAGTCACAGTTCCTAATCAAGAGAAAAGACGATTTTCCTGATGTTCTTTTAGTAATTATTATTATCTACCACGGACACTGGCAATCAGTGATAGTGCTTAAATATATTTAACCACGATTGTTAATTGTTAGAAAAGAGAGGTTGGTTAGCTGTGAAATTAAAACACAATAAGCGACAATGAATTAGCCTTAGGTGAAATAAAGCACAAAATAAAAGAAAGATACAAATTTTATCAAACCTTATCCCGAAAGCTGGGATTGGAAGAGGTAAACGTTGAATTGCCAAGGAACACAGGCACGAGGAAATGGGGCTGTTGTGGAAATGAGGTTCCGCCATTGGCTCTTGATTGTGCTGTCTTCTAGGAAGTATGGTTCAAGATGTAGCAGGACATTCTTCTGAACTTGATTAGCTTGCGGAAAAATCTGTTTTATTTTTTATTTTAAATGCATAATTAGAAAGTACAAACAATATAAACTAATGGTTCCATACTTGGCACTTATTTCTTTTGAAATTTGTATTTTCTATAAATATTAAAGATTTTATTTTTGTTGTAATTTTCATGGTTTGCCAAAACTTAATGGCATTACGATGCTTGATAATACTTATTTAGGAGCTTTTAAGGTTTATAATGTTTCACCACAATCTTAATATTAATTTGCTAAAACAATCTAGAGAGGCAGACATATAATTTTATTTTTTTATTTATTTGACGCTATTATTTCTTAAATCGATAGAGAACCATTTAAATAATCTTATGTGACCAGCTCATGTGACACCACCTTCCGCCAATTCGATATTAAAAAAAATTTTAAGTAAAGAACCACTGAAATTTAAAGTAAAGAACCACTTCTGGTCACTGAATATTATTCATAATGATATAAACGTCTCTAGTACTAAATTTGAAAAAAATCGATTAAATTTAAACATTTTTTTTTTCACAAAATTCTATTTGGAGCTAAACGTACAGTACATCTTCCGATAGATAAATTTAATAGTTTATTTGCAATGGCATAAAAGTCTCTGATACCAAATTTGATCTGAGTAGAGCCACAAATAAAGTACCACCTTAGGCCAGTCAATTTTAGCCAAAATCTAGTATATTATTTATATTGATCTATTTACATTGAAGTATTATATACCAAATTTGAAACGTTTAGCATTATTTTTTAATAAAATTTGTGATGAAAATCTATTATGACCTTTAAGTAAAATACCACTTCCGGTGTTCATGTAATGAACAAAAAGAGATGTGCCGAACTAAATGTTACAAAAACCCTAAATATAAAATTTCAACTTTCTACGACCAACCGTCTATGGGTTATGCTGTATAAGAAGAATCATACGTATAGATGTCACGACGAAACTAGTCAAAATGGATTCAGAGGTGGTCAAAATAGATATAAATCGGTTGAAATCTGATAACCGAAAATTTTCGCGATTACAATACTTCCTTTACTGCATACAAGGGAGTAAAAACCGGAACTAGAACTCTCAATTACCTAATAAGCGATTTCTATATCGAATAAATCTTTAAAAAAAAAATAGCAGTAAATTGAAATGCCCATGCGCGATCGAAAAACTAATTTAAAATATCTGATGTGACCACTCGCATGACTTTTCTTAATGCTTTGGGTAAAAGTCCAAAGCAACCATTGTTAAATATATCTTCGATCAGTGCGATTAATTTTTTTATTTGTTTTATATATTTAACTTTGAAGACGTTTAAATATCTCTCAAATGAGCCTCTGGAATGTCTAGGAGGTGTAAAGTTTTCGGTTATCAAAAAACTTGAGCAGATAACTTTATAAAAAGTGTACAAAGTTCAAAACACTAAAACTGATTTCTTACATTTATTTTGTAGGAAATTTTTATTTTTATTTGTAGGAAATTTATTTTGATCGCCTTGCAGAATATTTTGTGGCCATTAAAAACTATATACTTTTTGATTTATGCACAAGTAAAGCTTTATGTCACACTCTTTTCTGCTTATATTATAAAATTAAAAGTGTTTTTAAGAGAATATTTTAGATATGTCACGTTAAAATCGTTATAGCCGTTTTGGCGTTACAGTCTCGAATCATATATCAAAGAAAACTTCAACAACTGTAAATCGAAAAGCGCACACACAATGACAAATCCGATTTCAAATTATGAATTAACGCCCTTATAAACCTACTTTCTCCCATTTTCCAAACGGACGAGCAGTTTTCGAAATATAGATGTGTCAAGCCCGCAATCTGAAAATTTAACTACAGACATATAGGAGACCAAATTTGTTCCTTGATGTCTAAAAGGTAAAAAGTGAATGAAAATTTTCGATTCTGAGGACCAATTTTTTTTTCAATCTACGCATAGACACATGGCTCCTCTACCTTCCGCAGTGAAGAAGAAAAAAATGGTTATACAGTTTGCATTGCAGCTCCGAATATATTATCTACATCCTAAATTCACCTACACTACCTAACAGCGTGAGTATCAAAAAATTTGTTTAACTAAATGAGAATGTAATGCACAACACCCAGTTGTGGATAGCGCGCCGCGATTTGAACGCGTCAACTTTGACACTAGTTCATCTGTAGCCGGGGCATCCAAGCATATCGAAATGGAAGAAAAAATCGCTTTATACAACGCTTGGATGTTTAGACATCGATTGTGTGCGATCACAAATTATGAAGACCACCTTAAAGCCAAAAGAGTTAATTTTATCCCATATAGCAAATTCACCAACATCGCAAAGTATCTGCTAAGCAATTGATTCAACGTTCACTCGATTTTTCGTTCAGACCATTTATGTCCTGATATTCTTTTCGCAGACCTATCGTAAATAAAATGATAACTCAAGAAAATTTCAAACGAATCCTGAAGATCCGAAGTACCTCCTGTTCAATAATGACCACGGCATGCTCTCTAAAAAAAATTCCAATTTACATCGACGTATTAACGTTAAACAAATGTCCTTGGCACAGCCAAAAATCGTTATTTTTTAAAATTCGCTCTCTTTTTCAACGTTTATTTTATAATATAAGGTAAACCGGGGTAAGTGGATTCAAAAATTTCCTTAATTGAACTTCTAATTGACCTCACTACCGCAGTCCTTTGTAGATTCATTCTTAATTTTTACCACTAGTTAATATATTTCAGCCCAAAATGCTTGCCAAATTTGCAAATACGGCTGTCAGTCTTAGTTTGTAAAAAAAATATGTTACATAGTTTTTCAACATTTCCACTTGCCCACGCAAAATTGGAGTAAATGGAACACACTACTGTATATCACTTTTAAACATATTGCAAAAAATCGGGGAAAGTTGAAATAAAGAAAAAGTAGACAAATTAAATGGTGATTTTTTTTTTTATGATGCCACATCGAATTTGTATTTACATTTAAAAAAAATTACATTTCTTATAAAAAAAATATAACAATCTTGTAAAAATTGTAGCTAATTTAAGTTTGTTTTTAAACATTAAAATAAAAAAATGAGCTGTTGTATCGCTCACTGACTTGAAAACTATGGCAACTCAAAGTTTGAAATTATTGGAAAATCTTAAAGCTTTTGAATACCTTCTCATTATTATACATTGAATAATAGTTCATAGGGTACAATGTTAATTGTGTTTTAAGTCTGTTAATAAGGAGATATTATTATCGAACAATTATTTTTTTTTTAAATGTAAACATAATTTTCCAACAATTTCATTTTGAGTTATGTACTGGCTCTATACATTGTAACCTCACCATATTTGATCATATTTACTGCACTTTGAGCTGGTCTTTTTGGCAAGCTGAGGGATTTTTTAAACAAAAATAATACAATTAATTAGCCTAATAATTATTTACTTTTCAATAAAATAGGGAAAGTGGAACACACTGAGGAAGTTGATTACATTATATTCCATTCCATTACCATTACCCTATACCTCGTGTATTCCATTTTCCCCAGGCTGATTCACAATGGGCTAATTGTAACCAATGTGAGTATCATCCATTCCGCATTTACCATTCAAAAACGTACACTTTACATTAAGTAGTTAAAAAAGAAATACTTTCTGTGAAAATCCCGATAAATAACTGATTCTGGTGAGCCTGGAAGAGAGTAGACGGATGGAACACACACTTGTTGATTGAGAAGCATAAACATGTGCTAGATTTCAATCGCCCCACCACCTCCTTTGTTCATCGAAGGCCATTTTTATTCCATTTCATTAACTGGAGAGTTCCACAAGATGGAACCACGCATAATTTGTTTAGTTTACCTCTGTTTTGTTGGAATGGAAGCAGACGATTCCACTTACCTCTAATTTCTACCTACCGCGGTTTACCTTCTTTAAAATAGACGATTCATTAGTATGACAATTATAAGACAGTTAATTGAGATTTTACACTGCATATCACTGTTTAGAATAGGCTAGGAAGAGATGTAGGACTATTTACATATTCGGCATGAAGATGAAAAAAAAAAAATATATTTTTAATTTTTGCAAATAAAATAATTAATTTAAGGTAAATCAGAATATGAAAATTTTTCATGAAAATCAAACATATGCATAATTCAGGGATTTACTTCCTTCCGAAATTCAACCCGTTACATCTTGTACAAACTTATATGCTATGAAATATTTCTTGATAAATTAACTACTTAATGAAATAACAAATGTCATCATCCTCGGTTTATCATAATTACAATTTTGGAAAGCGCATAATTGTGACAGAAACCAGAATTGTGGGTATCAGTTTATTTCAGGAACCAGGAAACAGTGGCTTACCACTAATCTTATGCGCCACCCTTTCTCTTCCCTCCCGTACGACACGTCAAGATGTAAAACACCCCTAGAAACCGCATAAAAACCCCAAATTCACATATAAAGTGCTGGCTAACCAGGTTCTAAGTGCCGTTAAGAATCGTAGGAGGGATACACTTGTCTCTCTCAGGTCTCTTAGGGTGAGCTATGAGGAAAAAATTCCTTACATTATCGCAAATGGTGAACATAATATGGAGAAGTATACTTAAGTAAATTAAGTGAAAGGAACTAAGAAAAGTTTAAAAATAACTAAATATTTCATTAATTATTGCTCTGAAGACCTGAGGAATTTTGCTAAATTAACTTCTCTTGATGTTTTAACTTAGTTAATAATAACTTTAACATGATACATATAATAGACATATATATATATATATATATATATATATATATATATATATATATATATATATATATACACATGTATATAATCTGATTGTTAAGGAATCCGAATATGGTTTTTCTGCTTTTTTTTTCCGGTATCATATTACAATGTAAATTTATGTATACATAACTTTTTTTTTCTCACATGAGATGTAAATATTTATTTTAACGATAATGTTTTGTTAAACGGGTGAATGTAAGTTTTCTTTCTTTCTTCTTTTTATTAGCACTCTTCTACATTACTTCCCAAGGATTCTTTTTTCTTTTACTATTTTATATTATTAATGATTCTTATTTGTTTATTTCAATGTGTAAGCCAGAATTGTTATTTTTTGTTTGTACAACTTATTTATTCTTAGGGGAAAGCTTTCTTTCTATTCTATTCTATATATATGTATATATATATATATATATATATATATATATATATATATATATATATATATATATATATATATATATATATATACTCGTATATATATGTGCGTAGAAATAAAAAAAAATTGACGTCTTAATTCATTCTTACTCACTGGATCCCCTTCTTTTCTTTTTTTATTTTTTTTTTTTACAAAGTTTTGATTTTTTAGTATAGTTTAACCTAACCTAATTAATCTTAAGTCTCGGAAAATGGTCTGTGTGTATGTGAACAGCCTACCTAAAAAACAAAAAGTTGTACGAAACTGAAATGACGTATTTAAAGTACCTACTTTATGCCTGTGATGTTATAGCAACTTTTTCGTCAAAATCGACCAACCGGAAGTGCCACTTCATGTAATCGAGTTTACACTGTTTCACAATTGTCTCGAAAACGGCTCTAACAATTTTGATGAAACTTACGTAAAATCTTCTTTATTAAGTCCTTTAACTTTTCATATATTTAGTACAACACTAAGGAAATGCCGCAAAAAAAATTATAATGAAAAGAAGATTTTATTTGCGTATAACTCGTAAAGTATGCATTTTATCATAAATTATCTATACTATCATATTAAATTGTAATTATATTATCCTAACAATAAAGAAGTTATAATCGAAATCGAACCAGTATAGCGAAGATAGAGCGTATTGGTCTTAACGAAAATGCCAATTATATCATCAATTTTACACTTTTTTTTACAATTTTCTCGTAAACGGATCTAACGAATTTGACAAAACTTGCCAAATGTCTTCTCCACTTAACTTTTCATATATATTACATTGCCGAAAAAATTCAGATAAAAAGTTGTAGTTAAATGAATATTTAATTTACTGTATTAGCAAAGATACAGTGTGTCTTATAAGGACTATAAGACCCTGGATAGAAAGCCGAGCGCGTCCGTAAGGAGACGGATACTACCAAAGGTTTTCTCGCTAAGCCTCTAACCTGTTCCCAACAATACGCTCTTTACTTATGTAATGTAAGAATATGTAAGTAGAAATTAACTTAATAATTTCTACGTTTGTATTATTAATGAAAACAAAATTTTTCTAAGGAAACTGAATGGAACTTCCCTGGAAACTAAATCAAAACTTTTAAAATATTTTAAATATTTAAAATATTTTCTGCTTGGCAAACCTAAAATATATGGTGCATAGAATTGTCGGACTAAAATTGTTTAAAGCGCACAATAGGCCTCAATAGGCCGCAGTGCATATAGGCTGGAAAAAAAAGATTGTTTAAAAAACTATTGTATTGTACTTTATTGAGAGAAGACATGAAGAAGTAAATGCTGCAGTGTTTATTTTAAGTAGCGTTTATGTGAACTATTTAAAATTATGTTAAAAAGACTATTATTATGGGGTAGTAAGGGAAAGTTTTGTGATGCGCGGTCTGCACCAGATTATTTCATTTTCGTGTATAGCATTTAACTGCATTTTAAGTCATTTGCGTCAAAAAATGACCCAACAAATAAAAGGTAAATTTTATTGCTACATGGTAATGTTTGAAAATTGAAACTATAGAATCTTACTGACATCTGCAAAGTTGAGTTCTCAGTGTGAAAAAAGGGGAAGTAACTTGTATTTTAAATCCGAAATCTAAGAAAGTAATGCTCCTAATACGTAACAACAATTTATTATAGATCTATAAAGTTAGTGATTTGCTGAACATTTAATGGACTTTGCTTTTTATTTTCCATAGACCAAAGCTTAATTTTCAGGTTACGTTTAAGCTCTTTATTACCACATTTATATTGAATCCATTGAGTTTGTTGCACAGCCTGCACGTTTTGAAAACCCCTCTTAACCAGCACCGGATGAACACGATTTCTAAATCAGCCACTATACAAGATGAGTCGCAACAGCGATATTGCATTAAATAACGTAACCTGCGTCAGGACTCAATTTATCGAACAACAATGACGGGACATTAATGGTGCCCAGTTGTGCAAGTCTGCAAGAGCGAATTCAAATCCGGCCTGTATAACTATTATAATACTTATTAAATATGATCGACCATAGTTCTAGATACTAATAACGAACAATACGTCTATAGTTGTCAGTCATCTAAACAATCTAAACATTGAACTAATGGTTATCCTTCAGGTCTCATGTCTTCTACGCTCTGATACCACGACGTTAATATGGAGATTCACTAAAATCTTCATGCGAGCTTCACACGGCATTTTCCGCCACAACATGAACAATGTTTATTAAATACATTCCTCACATCCCCAGTCGAGAGCAGAACTCTATTTAAAAATTCTTACGTAGGTCTTCTCGAAAAAAAACAAACAAAAAGCACTGAAAATAAATGATGATTAATACGGTTTAAAAAATAAATACAGATAAATCGAGTATAATGTTTTTTCCTAGAACAAGTTGCGCAATGGATTGATTGGTATTCAGTAGCTAGCAGTAACCCAATGTATTCGGGCGGCATTCCATGATAAATAAAGTATTTCTCTCTCTAAAGTACCTCTCTTTCTATCAAGAGATTCAAGATTAATTTTCATCTATATTTATTTATTTTTCATAAACTTGCCTACCATTTATGTTCAATATCTATGTTGTACAATATCTACACATAACACTGAAGGCACAGGGAAACAAAGTGTGATCTGTCGCGGCGATCTGCGATCTCAACCCACGAGACAGAGGGAGGGAGAGAGGGTGGGAGGAAGGGAGAGAGAGTGGGAGGGAGAGTCTGGTCATAACATCGCGCATCACTTGGTTCAAATTCATATTTATAACTTCGCTATGCTCCCAGACAAATCGTCAGGCCTGGTAATCCTAAAATTGGAAGAACCTATTGATATTCTTGAAGGAAAGCCTTCTCTACAGTCAAATTTATGTAATCTAATAATAAATAAAATTGGTATTCAAAAATAATAATAATTAATTAAATTAAATTAAATTAAATTAATAAATAAATAAATAATAAATTAATAAATATAAATAAATAAATTAATAAATAAATAAATTAAATTAAATTAATTAATAATAATAATAATTAAATAATTTTTCCGTTGCGAAATTACACTGTTCGCATCAGCTGTCTAGAGACTTGAAAATAAAAATTTACAAAACTATTATTCCTCTCACTGTTCTTTAGGCTATGAAACGTGGTCGCTTTATGTTAATAAGTGAAGAATAACGCCTTGTTAAATGTTTTCACTGAAGGATGAATATACCAGATATATTAGTTGACAACTTTGTGGCGAGTGAAATGGGCATTTAAGGTGGTTAGGGTGGATATCGAACGAATCACAAAAAGGGTGATCAACGCTAAACCGTCCTTAGGGTTAACCGAAACGTTGAAGGAAAAATTTTGTTTGTTGCGATCTTGAGGATTTGAATTTCGATGGTACGTAGGCAAGGACTGTTGGTGTTATCAGCATCAAACCTATGTGTTATCTTTTCATTTTTAATGTGTTATCATTGTTATATGTGAAAACATATTTCCTAGAATAATGTGCCTCTTGCCTATGATGTTGCACACCGCTCCTAGAACTAAAACTAAATGACACCTCACATTTTATTGTTAATACTGCATTTTTTTATGTTTCATCAGTATTTAGCGACCTTGTAAATCGAGTAAACCATTGTACACCATGGAAGTGAATACTCGGAAGCTGTGCTGAAATAATATATTGGCTGAAAAATCTCCTCTAATTAGAGGCATATCCTTACATTTTAGAGGCATGGCCAAATACTAACGGGCTGATATCGAAATATTTGATTAACGATCAGTAATGCAGTAAATATTTTAGCATGGTGACAGTATAGATATTATTGAACGCTTAAGGTACGTGATATAAATAAATACTTTGTAAAAGTAAAAAAAAAAAAAAAAAAAAAAGGTTTTATTGATAATTGTATTGTTTAAATGTAATAATCATTTCAATTATCTTTTGGAAAAGTTATTATTTAACAAAACGTTAATAGTAATTATCTATCAAGATGTAAGCTTGTTTGGATTTTCAAACCTAATCTTCCACAGCAAGATGATTATATACAGACAAATAAATAGTATATAAAATTGACTGATCCCAAATCGTTCTTCATCAATTTCCACAGATGTATTTGCCAATCATGAGTACAATTGTAGAATACACTGTATTTATACATTTTCTTGTTATAATCTAACACTTAGTTATATCTTTAAACCCAATTTATCTTCACCCCTCTTCATAGTCCTCCTTTTGTACTTTTGATAAAGACATTAGCTACAAGAGATACTACAATAGGGCGACACCTATAATTACTACTAACTGTTCCGTGATTTCTAGCCAAGAGCGAAGGCGTACAATGGCATTATTAACCAGCTAACTAAGTTAGTCGAGGACTGCAGTAATCAACAGTAATGAAATAAATTATGCATCAACCCACAGACTGTCTGTTCTGAATACTGAGCACCACTTGGATAAGGTTTTAATCTTTTGTCGAGGAATTTCCATCTCTCCAATTCGCTCTAGATGGAGTGGTTTCCGTTAGACCAGCTACTTCGAAAACATAGTTTTTAGAGTGATTTTGTTACCACTAAAAATAATTCTATGCAGATGTCAAGAAACTCAATATTTGATCAAACAGCAATCAGCTTTATTGGCATGGCGTATGTGAAAATGTGAAATACCTGAGTATGAAACAAAAATATCTGATGTGGACAACACATGACTTCCTTGTACGCCTGTTAAACTATAAATCGGTGGCTCAAAAAGTGATCCTGCATTGGGTTATTATAGTTATTATGATTATTATAGTTTTTGATTTGATTATATATGATTATTATAGTTTCCGAAGATTGCAGTATCTCAAAAACGACACTCGGCGTCGCGACATCCATCTATTAACACACACACACACACACACACAAATGGGGAGGAAAACCAGTATTTTACACTAAATTTTAACACTTAAAACAAGTAAAAAAATGTTTAATTGGATTGGAAACCAAATAGCGATTGTAACCTTTATTAGCGAAACATATGATTTATGTATTTAATTTAAATATAATTTTTAATGTAATTTTTATAATGTAAGCTTATTATGACCTTCAAGTAAAGTAGCGTTTTCGGCTCACCAATTACCCAAATATATTAAATGCATTCATATCGATATAAAAATCCTATTTACCAAATTTGAGATGTTTTAATATAATTTTTGATGAAATTCTAATATGACCTGCAAGTAAAGTACCAATTCCGGTGATCAAGCAGTGACCAAAAAGGGAGGTTCACAACTAGATGTTACAACAATCCTAAATACAAAATTTCAACTTTCTACGGCTAACCGTTTTTGAATTATGCGAAATACGAACTAAGGTACGCATGTACAGACGCCACGACGAAATGCATTCAGGGATCGTCAAAATGGATATTTCCGTTGAAATCTGAAAACTGAAAATTTTCGCGATTACAATACTTCTTTTACTTCGTACAAGGAAGTAGAAAACGTTGTGTCAGAACGATGCAGCCCAACACGGGCAGGTTTGGATATTATTATTCCAACACAACGGTGTTTTTTCTGTTATCTTCAGGTCTCTTGGATCGCCAGCAAAGCCGATCCTGTAAGGTTTCCTTCATGTATCATCATTCTGACATGTCGCTTTTTTTTCTGCTGTTTCGAGCCTTATTGATTCAATTTTGATAAACTTTTATCCAAAATGAATCAATATGCTCTCATCAAACCCAATCCATAAATTATGAATTAATAAATTTTAGATATGAGCTAATTTCTTCTTTTTTACTTCCTTGTACGAAGTAAAGGAAGTATTGAAATCGCGAAAATTTTCGGTTTTCAGATTTAAACGGAAATATCTATTTTGACCATCCCTGAATCCATTTTGACTAGTTTCTTCGTGGCGTCTGTACGTACGTTCGTACGTACAAACGTTCGTTCGTATTTCGCATAACTCAAAAACGGTTAGCCATAGAAAGTTGAACTTTTGTATTTAGGATTGCTGTGATATATGGCTTTGAACCTCCCTTTTTGGTCACTGCTTGATCACCGGAAGTGGTACTTTACTTGAAGGTCATAATTGATTTCAATCAAAAATTATATTAAAATACTATGCAAAACCTATCAAATTTAGTATTTATAACTTATATATTGATTGAAATAACTTACTAGATTTTCGTCTAAATTGGAAAACCGGAAGCGGTACTTTACTTAAAGGTCATATTAGACTCATCAAAAATTATATTAAAATATAATGTGAAACATCTCAAATTTGGTAAATAGGATTTTTATATCGATATGAATGTATTTACTATATTTTGGTTAAAATTGGTGAGCCGAAAACGGTACTTTACTTGAAGGTCATAATAAGCTTACATTATAAAAATTACATTAAAAATTATATTTAAATTAAATACATAAATCATATGTTTCGTTAATAAAGGTTACAATCGCTATTTGGTTTCCAATCCAATTAAACATTTTTATTACTTGTTTTAAGTGTTAAAATTTAGTGCAAAATACTGGTTTTCCTCCCTATTTGTGTGTGTGTTTGTCAATAGATGGATGTCGCGACGCCGAGTGTTGCTTTTGAGATACTGCGATCTTCGGAAACTAGTAACCAAATTCATGATCACTTTTTGAGCCACCGATTTATAGTTTAATAGGCGTACAAGGAAGTCATGTGTTGTCCACATCAGATATTTTTTTTAAATCTTCCCTGAATGGTGGGTGATCTTTCAACTTTGTCAACTTTGAACAACAATTATTTTTATTTGTTTATTATTAACAATTATTTACTTTCCTCAGCATATGAACATCGGTCGGGTTGAAAAGTTAAATGAGTAATAAGCAGATTTTGAATTAATTTCCGATTAATTTTAAATTATTTTCCAATTGTTCTATATAAATTAAGAACAAATCAATTAAAAAGAAGACTAAACAAATAAATGAATGAAATCAATTAAAAAGGATGAATGGACGGTTCGGATGGATGAAAAAGTCAGTAGTAGAGGGAAAATCGGTTTTAGAGCCAAACCGACGAATTATTTTACCTAGTTTTCATCGTTCAAATCAATAGTTCGGATGGTTGAAAAACCGATCATGTAAGGCTTTCCTAGTAATGATTTTAGTAAATAGAGAGCACAAAAAATAAATAAATTTTTATTAAAAACATATTCCTATATTTTAATAAAATCAATGGTACAACCTTTCTATAACCCTTTCCATAAGGCTGTTGGCTGTGTTTGACAAATTCATTAATTGTACAAAATCCTAATGAAACTCTACGTGTGGAGGTGAAATGTTCCGCAATTCTCCCTCGCTTATTCCGTATCTACGTCCATCTTCTGTTGCTCCAAAAATTATTATTTCCTTTTGTTCTGATCTAGGATTCGCCGAACGATTGAAATTCGACAGAAAAAGTCGAATCACAAAAGTTTCTTGATTTATTTATGCTATTAAAATGGTTATAAAACATTATTTTGAATTAAAATTTGATTTAAAAAATCGAATTAATTCAAGTTTAAAATGGAAATAATTTTGAACAAAACTTAATTACCTACATTATAACGGCCTTCAAATCAGCCGAATAGTTAATAAAACACATGGCTGAATTTATTTTTGGTAAATACTCTACCGCGAATAGGAACTAAATGTTCTTGTCCAGTATGTTCATATGTATAAAATGGCACCTATTAAAATCGCAAAATATAAAATGGTCACTGTTGCTGAAGACATTACAGAGCTGACGAGGTATACCACATTTTTTAACGACTGACGTTTTATTAAATATTCGTCAGATTTGTTGGCCGTTACCGATAATTAAGTTCTGTTCTAAATTATTTTTATTTTAAACTTGAATTAATTCGATTTTTTAAATCAAATTTAAATTCAAATAAAATAACCTGTTATACTCATTTTAATTGTAAAAATAAATCAAAAAACTGATATAATATTATTTTTTTGCCGAATTTCGACCATTCGGCTAATTCTACCTCTTTTAAATTGAATCAGAACAAAAGGAAATAATGATTCATGGAGCAAAGTTTCACAACTTCCACTTTACAAGCGTGGTATTGTGAAATGTGCGAGTGTATGGATATCCGGAAAGTAAATACATTAAAACAATAATGTTTATTTTCGTACCAGAGCATTCAAAACTGCAAGCACCTCCCTAAAATCAGTTTTAATGTAGCAAATTTATAAAATTATTTTCTTACCGATTATATATCTATCTCAGAAAATATCTCCTCAAATATATTTTCATTTTTAATATCTTTGAATTAACCATTACATACGCCCGCAGATACATCTAAAACGTTTAGGAACTAAATAGTTTAGTAATAGCTTATTAGGGATAAAGAAAGATGAATAGAACATCGAAAATAAAATACTTTTAAGAGACGTTTAATCAAATTCGTAATTTGATTACTATATTTCATCTACTATAGCTTCTTAGTTGAGGAAGTTATATAAGCATTTAAGTTAATATATAATTGAGTACAAACAGAACCATGCAATCAAACAGTTATATATAAGTATTATTTATTTTAGATAGAGACTTAAGCCGGCCACACACAAAAGAACCTGGTTAGCCTTTTTGCTTAAGTGAGGAGGTTGACAAAACATGTTCGTAACGAACAACTGTCATCCATCGAGATGGAAAATATTGTTTTCGGTTCGGGTGCTCGCCTATATATAGAGGACACGAACCGTTGTTCGCCATTAAATCAGTGGAAACAAAGTTTGAGGTTATTCCGGATTTTTACACCCTCGGTTTAACCTGGCGGTGTTAACTGTTCAAAATAGCCTTTTATATGCATAACCGGATTTCCATTTGTTTTGTGTGGATATTTTTTTGAATTGAGAGAAAAAAATAATTAGCATTTCGGTTTTTTGGATTGAGCAAAAAAAACAATCTGGTGCGGTGCAATCTGGTATAGCAATAAAATTTACCGTTTATTTTTTGGGTCACTTTTTGACGCAAATGACTTAAAATGCAGTTAAATGCAATGCAAGGAAATAAAATAACCTGGTGCAGAGCGCGCATCACACAAGTTTCCCTTACCGTCCTATAATAGTTATCTTTTTAATATAATTTTAAAAAGTTCACATAAACAATGCTTGAAATAAACTCAGCATTCACTTCTTCACATCTTCTACCACTTCAGTACAATACAACAATGCTGTACACTACCTATATATATTAACTTCATCAAGTTGGAAATATATTTTAAAAGTTTCGGTTTAGTTTTCATGGAAATATTTTCTTTCCATTAAATAATATGAAAGTATAAATCATTAAGTTAATTTCCTCTTTTTTATTCTTAAATTACTTTATTACAGAGTATATTGTTTATAACAGATTGGTGGGAGAAGGTTCGGTCGCATCCGTCTCCTTTCAGATGCGCTCGGTTATCCATCTAGGGTCTTCTGCTCCTCATAAAATACGCTTTATCTTTGCTTATACTGGTCCGATTTTGATGATTCTTTTATTGTTTTTTGCTGCATTTCCTCGGTGATATACTACATAAATGAAAAGTTAAAGCCCTTTAAGGAGAAGACATTTTTAAAGTTTCATCAAAATCGTTGGAGACGTTCACAAGAAAATTGTAAAATCCAGGATATTGGTGCCACTTCCTGTTAATCCAATGGGCTGTATCTTTGCTAATACCGGACCGATATTGATGATAATATTCTTGTTTTGTAGATAATTTAATTATCTTACATTCTATACATAAATTACTATACATAAATTACTATGCATGCTTTTTAAATTATGCGCAAATAAAATATTATTTTCATCATAACTTTTTTCACTCCATTTTCTCGTTGATATACTACATACATGAAAAGTTAAAGGGCTGTAAGGAGGAGACATCAGGCACGTTTCATCAAAATCGTTAGAGCCGTTTTCGAGAAAATCGTAAACAATTGTAATATCCATGATATAATTACCATTTCTGGTTAGTCCGATGCGCTTGTGTCTTTGCTATTATTGGTCCGATTTTGATGATTCTTTTTTTTGTTATTTAGATGATTTAATTACCTTTCATACAATTCTATTCATAATTTATCATAAAATGCATACTTTTTAGGCTATTCACAAATAAAATATTCTTTTCATCACAATTTCATTTTCTCTGCATTTTTTCGCTAATTTACCACATAAATGAAAAGTTAAAGGCCTTTATGAAGAATAATTTAGGCAAGTTTCATCAAAATCGTTAGAGCCGTTTTCGAGAAAATTGTAAAAATGTGTAAAATCGTTTATATAAAGTGGCACTTTCTGTTAGTCGATTTTGACGAAAATGTTGCTGTAACATCACATGCATGTGCCAACCTTAAATACGCAATTTCAGTATCGTACAACTTTTCGTTTTTGCGCTAGACTGTTCACATACACACACCCACACACACAGACACACAGACCATTTTGCGAGACTTGGTCATTTGGACTCAGGGGACCTTAAAACGTGTATTTCCGTCGAAAACTCGAATTCGAAAATTTTCACGATCGCAATACTTCCCCTTACCATATAGGTAAGGGAAAGTAAAAATTAACTGTTTAAAGAATTTGTATGAAAATACAAAAGAGTCGGAGTACCTTCTCAGCAAAGTTATTCAGAATTCAAGTTTAAACTTGAAAAACATTGAAAAATTATGACAATTAAAAAAAAAACCTACGATAGGATAAATAATAAAATAAAATCTATAATAGCATTTTATTTATTAAATCGGCATTTATGTCGATAATTACCGACCTAAGTGCCGAGTTAGTTGTTGATTACTTGCCAACCTAAGTGCACGTACAGATAAAAAATTTTATAATCTTAATCAGATAATTATAATTTTATAATCAGCTAAAAAAAAAAAAATTATTTCAATATTTCTAAAGGATCTTAGTCCATTTTTCATATCCAGGCTTCAATTTTACGTACCAATACAATTACTATTAGATTTAAATGATATATTTATAATATTATATGGTTTTCGATATAAAATAATAGTTGACAAATATAAAATAAGTGACAAATATAGAGACAGGAACGAAGCTCTCTACAACCTTTTTCTCATGATTCCCGAAACCAATCACATAAAATTTTTAAAAAAACTGAATCGAGTCACTGAATCAAAGTTTTCGAAGAGAGCTGAGAAAGGTAAAAGATTATATAAGATGGAAAGTCTGTGAAGAGCGTATACAAACCACGACTGTAGTATTATAACATATTACCGTTCATCGTAGATAACGAAATACACAATTGTGTATGCGAAATATACGAACTGTTGTTGGACTTTCCCTCTACTGTGTGTAGGAAGGTCCGCCGAATCGGTTTCCCATTAGTACTCGGTTACCCATTCATTCCTTGCGTATCATTTTTGCAAGGAATTTTATACCGAACAAATTTTAGTTTTAGTAGTTGATTACTATTCGATAATCACCAAAATGAGCGTCAGTCGCCGAATCCGCGGTAGAGCTGAAGGTGGCAACAAATGAGAATTCTAAAAAAACATTTGTAAAAAGTATTTTCATACCGAGCCAAAATTAATGGGATGATTGTTCAGATGATTATCAACCAGTGTTTTCAGGCCCTGTATGTACAACATTTATCCTAAATTAATGAAAATTTTCCTCTTAATCCACCATCTTTAACCCTATGTTTAATTCTTATTTTAAAATTACTAGCTAGTATAAGATAAGAATAAATGATTAGAAAAATAAAAAATACCCCAGTGAGTGAATAAAATCATAAATCAAGGGGAAAAAATCTAATCTGGCAACACTGTTAACAATAAAAAAATAATCGTCAGCTGCATTGAAGATGGGGGAGGGGAGATTATATATCAGTCAAGTGTTTGAAAATGTTAACAAAAATTCAAATATAAAACCAGTTTATACCTTATGAAATTTATACAGCTGAATTTTCCTACTTTTTAAATAGTAAGGGAAATCGTTAGCCGCATTTATAACGGGGGCAAGACCGCTTTAACTTATGCTAAATTAAAATAATACTTATTGAATTTGAAATATAAAGTAACTTCATTGTTAACAATGATATTAATCGCCGTCTGAATGCTGGCGAGTGTAAAAATGGTCAGTTCACTTCTCAAAGTTACAATGCAACGCTGAGATACACTGAGCGCCTAGCATGTTTATGACGGTGACTGGCGGTCTTTTTCTATTTCAATTGTAACCTTTTCCATTTCAATTGTAACCTTTCCCATTTCAATTGTAACACTTTCCATATCAATTGTCGCCTTTTCCATTTCAAATGTAACTTTTTCCATTTCAATTGTAACGTTTTCCATTTAAATTGTTACCCAACACACACATGAATTAATGCTATTTTATTTATTTTATTATTGAAAAATAATTATTTTAGTTACAATAATGACTTTTGAAATAAATTTATCATATTCATCCGACATATTTTTCGTTTAATAGCTAATTGATATTATGTGATAATTTCAAGTGCATCAAATTTTTGAGAAAAAAAAATTGATTATTTATTTTTTTAATATTTATAATTATTTTTTTAGAGGAGATGGGGAAGGATTTTAACGATTTGATGATCGTTTATTAGATTTCCGAAGTTGTTAATGTCGAATTTACCATCGAAATTTTGTTCGGCGAAGAGCACTTCCATTTAATTATAAGTTTTGGTAATTCTTTTGTATAGGTATCGTTTATGGGGTTTTCAAGGGTGCTATTTCCAAATTAATTAACGGATTTTAGATGGCACATGCGCCTTTCGATTTTCCGTTGCTGTTGAAGTTTTCTACAATGCAGGGATCATTTATTATATTTTCGAGGATTCCGTTTTTATTGATTGATTTTCCCATTGATTTTCGAAAGTGCATGCGCATTCCGCTCTTACGTTACTGTTAAAGTTTTCAATTATATAGAAATCGGTTATTAGTTTTCGAAGGTTCTGATTCCATTTTTTAAATTGGATTTTTGATCGGTCATGTGCCTTTCAATTCACTTTATATGGACCGTTTATTAGATTCTCAAGGGTTCTGATTCGGTTTTTTGAATCGATATTTTATCGAACATGCTCATTTCGAATAACCATTTCAATTGAACTTTTTTTCGATGACGTTATTGTTTATTAGAATTTATTGGACGATATACTCAAAAAAATGTCAAATATAACAGTGCTTAGAAATACGCATGCTCGATAATAATATAACATTTAAAAAATGCAATCAGAACCCGCGAAAACCTGATCAACTATTTTTATAACAAAGAAAACTTCAACAATATCAGTTGATCGAAAAGTGCTTGCGCAATCAAAAGTCCAGTTCAAAAAAATGAAATCGGAACCCTTGTAAAACCTATTAAACGATACCTATATCATAGAAAACTTTCAACAGTAACAAGAAAACAAAATGCGGATGCGCGATGGAAAATCCAAGTTAAATAATGGAATTATAATCCTCAAAAACTAATAAACCATTTCTATATCACAGAAAACTTCAACAGTAACGCTAGAGCGAAATGCGCATGCGCGATAGAAAATAATATTCAAAAAATGGAACAAGGAATCTCGAAAACCTAATAAACGATCCCTATATCATAGAAAACTTCAATAGTAACGGAAATGCAAAATTCCCCTTCACGATCAAAAACCAAATTTAAAAAATAAAAATACCGAAGAATTTTGAAAACTAATATTAAGTAGAAATGTTTGTAGAAATGAACGATCGCCAATTCGATGAAATCCAACCTCCTCCCCCTTCAAATAAATTAAAAATAATAAATATTTAAAAATAAATAAACAAAAATTGTTTTTGTTTTTTTTAAATTTTAACTTTTAAAATTAGCACTTAACATCAAATATCAAATGAATGAAAAAAAGAGTCGGATGAATATGTCGAAATTATTTTAAAAGTCATTATTTTAACTAAAATGGTTATTTTTTAATAATAATATAAATACAATGGAATTAATTCATGTCCGGTTGGGTTACAATTAAAATGGAAAAGGTGACAATTGATTTGGAAAATATTACAATGGAAGATATTGAAATGGAAAAAGTTACAATTGAAATGGAAAAGGTGATAATTGATTTGGAAAAGGTTACAGCTGACGATTTCCTTTACTATTTAAAATGTATGAAAATTCAGCTGTATAAATTTCATAAGGTATAAACAGTCTTTATATTTGAATTATTTTAACATGTTCAAACACGTCTGATGTATAATCCGCCATCTTCAATGCAGCTGACGGTTATTTTTTGGTTGTTAACAGTGTTGCCAGATTAGATTTTTTCCCCTTGATTTATGGTTTTATTCACTCACCGGGGTATTTTTTATATGTATATATATATATATATATATATATATATATATATATATATATATATATATATATATATATATATGTATATATATATATATATATATGTGTATACATATATATATATATATATATATATATACGTATATATATATATATATATATATATATATATATATATATATATATATATATATATATATATATATATATATAAAACGGTCAGATAAAAGAAAAGATCATTAAATTTTAATATCCCTGAAACAATCAAAAACATCCTTTTTTTTTTTAAATATGAGAATATATCTGTACTACTAACTCATATTATACTTTTTAACACCAAAACTGAAATTTAATTTAATAATTAACATCCATTAGGTTGGAATCATAATATTCAGTTGTTAAATTTTAATGAAATATATTATTTAATTTTATTATGATTCCAACCTAATGGATGTTAATTATTAAATTAAATTTCAGTTTTGGTGTTAAAAAGTATAATATGAGTTAGTAGTACAGATATATTCTCATATTTAAAAAAAAAAAGGATGTTTTTGATTGTTTCAGGGATATTAAAATTTAATGATCTTTTCTTTTCCTACTTCTGTGAATCTGAAACTTAATAGGAATCTAATTAAGATTTTGATGGAGCAGCGCGTCTTAAAAAAAAAAAAACAGGAAACAAGAATGGAACCTGAATGGTTAATTTCCTAACTGAAGAAAAAGAATTGTTTAAGTAAATCGCTGAAAAGAATAATTTAGCTAAAATTTATATTATCCACTTTATTTATTGTAACTTTTGTATTTTAAATGTTAAATTAATTCATTTAAAAATTACATTTTACTATATTAAAAATTTATCATTCGATTCTAGATTATAAAGAATGAGGCCATTGTAACTGCCTTATGTTAGGGTATTGCTGAGAATTCCTGATTATCTGCATTGTGAAACCCGCTAAGCGCATGCGTAACATTTCAATGAGTCATATCACACCGACTGAAAATCATAACAATAATAATTTTACCATAGTATAAAAGAGATTTGACCGTCAGTTGCTCCGGTAGTAAGCACCTTCGATAACCTAATCATAGCCCTAATCATATCAAGGAAATCCGAAATGTTAAAATAAGTCGATATGTGAGCGCGTGGTTTTAAAATCAATAATTTTTTCATACTCAGCACGTTCAATGGACCTCAATACCGAAAAACCTTAATATTCATACTCAAATAATAAAAAATTCACATTTGACATTTATTATTTGATTTGAAATAGAAAGAAACAAATCATGATTTTTATTTTACCAAATATAAAAATCAGATTTTTTTTTTTATTCACTAGAAGAGAAAAATAAGATTTAATTTCAACACCTGATAATTAGTCGTTGCTATAGGGAGCACCGACGCTCTTGGTATCCAATATCTTCAACTAAAAGGTCGATCATCTAGAAAGGAAATAGAAAAAAAAAACCAAGGAATTCTTTCTCCCTCGATGGCTCATAGTGAGAGCTTTAAAATATAGGGGTCACTAAAGGTATTGGCATTCTTTATCCCTACAAGAATACGCCTGATACCTGATTTCATTTAGCCCTTCTTTTGTTCCTATAGATTCAGCGCCTTATTTCATAATATAGATTCCTTACATAATATATGTATCTATTTATGAGTCAGCTGTTAAAGTACATACAACCATTTTTCCACCCTTCTTTTGAAACCATGGCAATTTAATTCTATACTTACAATTCCTTTTTAATTATTATTATTTCCAATTTCTTACATTAATATTGTTAATATTTTTAAATTTATTTCTATTAAAACGAAGCTTGTTTTAAACCTTTATAATCATTTCTAAAATATGGGATTTATCACCTAAGAGCTACTACTTTTAAAAAATTCAAAGTTTAAAACTAAGTATTATTAATGACTCAATTACATTAATTTCAAATGCCTTGTTAGTTCGATTAAAATGTTTTATATGCACTTACATTTATTTATGATCTACATTTACTCATAACTTATATTCTATGTGCATAAGTGCACAAAACACTGGCTTCTATTCATATGTCATTGTGTATTTGGTTTCTTTCTCATATTTTCTTATTTTTTATTCTTTTTACATCTTATGTTCAAGTACATCTAATCGTTTTTAGCAAAAAATAACGGAGTAAATGTTTTGTTTTTTTTATAAAATAAATTATGTTTGGAATATTGAGTTGACACAATAGAAGAAAGTTGAGTTGAGAACGAACATTTCCGATTTAAAAAAAGTCTATTTTCACCTTAGCAAGAGGTAGAAAATAAAGTGCTATTCCAGTGGCGTTGCTGAAATTTTGTTTGTAATTTAATTTAACATAACACTAACAATATTGTTTTAATTTGTTTTTAAAAAGTATAAAACAAAAAAAAGTAAATGAGACCTGTCGGAATGATGTTTTAAGGTAGGCTATAGTACATTGTGTAAATAAATGTATCATTTTATTCATAACTTCAGTTATTTTTTGTTGGCTTTGTAAAGTAGCAGCTTAAAAACGTTTATAAGAATACGAGGGAAGAACGGAGTCCAAGGACCGTTCTTCATTAATCACTGGGAAACAACATTAATTTATTTTTCTGAATGAAGAGGAATTGCCAAAATCTTTGTCTGACATTATGAGCATTTTGATATTTAAGAAAGACGACCGAAAAAACCAATATAATTACCGCAATATATCCACGACAAACTGTGCGTTGAAAATCAACCAAATCCTGTAAGAAAGAATCACACAATTTGCTGAAGAAAATGGAGTCGTGCCGGAGTGTCATTCAGGGTTCAGGACCAGAATGAGCTGCGAGGATAATATCTTGGTTCTGACTGCTCTTATGCAGAACCAGTTTTTAAGAGAAACAGCGAACGTTTTTGTGTTTTTAGTGATTTTCGCCGAGCTTTTGACTCGATAAATCACACCTTACTATGGAAAAAACTATTTTGCATAGGTCTGAGCGGCGAAATTATTCAAGTTTTGAGACTCCTGTATGGTTTGGCTTGTATCCAAATTAATGAAACCAATGGAGGACTACCGCAAAAGATAAACATTACTGAAAAAGTGCTTTTGGATATGGGAGAGACGTTTAGTGGCATGCTGTTCAATATATTCCTATCATGCATACTTTCCTAATCAAGATCTGCCAGGTAGTTTGATAATTTTTCTGGAACTGGGTTGTTTTTCCGATTCCTACCCATACCTTCCTACCCATAAATAAAATTCAAGTTTCACATGAATATTACAGTAGCAATAAATTAAAAATGAACCTTAATAAAACCAAAATTTTAAATTTTTCAAGGGGGCGACCGAAGAAATATAACAGAATATACTTGGATGGGGAACTACTTGAAATGGTCAGCATCTACAATTATTTGGAAGTTCATTTTTCTAGAACTGTGTTGTTTTTTAATGAAGTAAAGCAGGCGACCTCAAAATCCAACTCGACCATAGGAACTGTAATAGATATTTCTTCGAAAGCCAAAACTAATTCATGAAAGACAAGAGAAAGTTTAAAAAAACCCTCCATCAATACTTCTTTGTTGTAATATACCCAGGTATGGAATCTGTATAAAAAAGCATTTTCTCTTTGTAAAATTACCCCCGCTTTTTTGATCCATTTGGAAACAGGTTGTGCCCACATTGGATACAATGCCAGAAAATATGCGCTCAATTACCCAAACAAGCTTTTAGAAATGGCAGAATTTAGAAAACCTAGATTATGTGTCCATCAAACCATTTACTGCCAAAATACAATTGGTGTTCCCAATTAAAAAGTTTCTTGACCATCATTGAAGAAGGAGATTTAATTTTTGAAAACAATCCGGCCATAATAAAAGCTAATACCAATAGAATTTTAAATAAATACAAATGCATTTATTTATTTTCATAGCATAACTTAGTATAAATAATCTTGTATGCTTATTTCTATTTTAAGTATATGCATGTTGTAGCTTTTGATTATTGTAGATTTTAATTTTTATTTTTAGCTTGTGTTATATTATTGAACGTTTTGTATCTTGGTTAATTTTTCATTAATATTAGTTTCAGTTTAGTGTGGTATTACTATTTGAATTAAATTAAAAAAAAAAACAATAATTGTAAAATAAGTCGAATGATGATTGTAGTATAAGTAGAAATAGGCTCTATTGTGTATAGGGTGCTTCCCTAGAAACAAATATAAATAAAAAATATTTATTTATTTATTCCTCTTCGTTTCAGTAAAAAGTATGTGAAACTAATTGCATCAAACAATAGTTGCACAAACTTAATTAAATTCATTAACAATATAGATGGAATTATCCCGTATTATTTAATGTTATTAACCTCCTATAATGCATAATAACCAAATAAATTAATTTAGTACAAGGAACCAAAGAAAAATTTATCATGAAACGAATAACTATATTGTAGTTTTTGATCACTTATAAATAAAGTTAACAAACGTTTACCTACAATCAACCTCATGATTTTTGAATAGTGAGCTTCCATGGGTATGGAATTTTCATGACAACGATTACAGACACCTACGTACGTACGTACGCAAGGTTATATAGATGAATAATTTGTAATTAATTGTTTTTCTAAATAAATTTTAAGAACATGCTTAGAAAGAAAATTTCTTAGAAAGAAAGGAATGCTTAGAAAATTAAATTTCTAAATGATTTTGGTAATGTTGTTGCTACTATTTTATTTAAAATTATAATATTAATTATTAAACCGATTGTACAAAATGTTATACTCAAATAAATGTTTTGAAAAAAGTTACCGATTTATGCATTATAAAATATTAAATACGGAGAAAATTCATGTAAGAAAATAATTAATTTAAAGTTAAACTGATTGCTAATAAAATATTTATAATAACAATGATAAAATAAATTTTTGACAAGAAATTTTAGACGCTGAGTTACATCTAGCCTTTTCCTTCAGTGAGCAAATTAAATATTTAAAGTAGTGTCCTTTTTCCATTTTAGGAGCTGCTGAAGCACAACTTAAACCTCATTATGTTCTCGTTAAGTTTTGTTTTTTGTTTTTCTTTTGCTCCAAATAATTTTGTTGTTGGAAGCTTTCTTCTCAATTTTCGGAAAACGATTTACTTATATATTTAATAAAAAAAGTATCTAGTTTTATAACCTTCAACTTTCAAAAGAAACGATAGCTTATTTAACTTACCCGTTCTAGGATCTTATGAATCGAAACATTTGGTTAAAAATAAAAAAGACTTTCTATATTGGTTGTCCACATTCATAAGTGCTTCTAGTTCTCTCGGGGAAGTCTGCAAGGAGAGAATAAGAGACAGTCAATGGAAAATCGGTTGTGTAACTATAACAGAACAGAAGTTATAAAATTTAGATATTCTTTATCATTTATTTATATTTTTATCGTGAGCTGTTGTCTATAACCTCTAAATTCCATTAAAACTCGATATTTTGAGATATGTTATACAATTCAGAAATCTTAGATGTCAAGATATTTCATTTTCATTTCTATTTATTTATTTTTTGTTATTTTTTTTACGAAAGGTGTAGTTTCCAATAAATTGATTCTCTTTGGACTCATTTTTTTTCACGCGGTTGTGTATAGGCCCTCAGGATTATCCTTGGATTGAACTCCAAATGAAACGGGTTGAAGTATTTAGAGCAAGCCTTCTTTTATGCCTCTGTTTTCTTGAAACCCCATCTGGCCTATGGAGGTTCTGGGTCTGAAATGGGTGGTTCTCTCTAAGCTCTAGTTATTAAATAATTTCCTTGAAAGTTGCTGCAGATTACATTGCAGTGACTATATATATATATATATATATATATATATATATATATATATATATATATATATATATATATATATATACATTAAAAAAATTAAATAATATTAGTCAGCTAGCTAGTAAAGGGTAGATTTACATAATTGTTGGCTTAGAAAATTCTATAAAAATCGTTCTAGCTATTATAGGAATAATAAAAATTAATATAACCCTTTATTTTATTGTTATCAAATAAAATATTTTCGTTTGAATTAAATTAAAATTTTGCGTAACTAGTTAAGAAATGGATGAAGATGCCGAATTGACTATTTTCAAAATAAAACATTTGAATTTTTCTCATTCTGTCATCCCAAATAAGAAGAAATTAAAAAAAAAAATAAATAAAAAGGGCAACAAAGAATTAGGTGAAGAAATAAGTGGCGCTTGAATGACGGAGTTGAGGAGAAATTAAGATTTGCTGAAGAAAATAATTCTATCGGGAGGGGTTTTAAAGTTTATATTTAAAGAGTGAGAATAGAAAAGCGGCGTGAGCAAATTAAAAATATAGGGAGGCTTTTTAGTTCTAAATGTTTAGAAAAGACACCTAGGAAATGTTGCAGTGGGAATAAGGGATAGAGGCACCTTATTAATTCTGACATCTGAGCTGGAGATGTCGGAGTGCCAGGGAACCTAGGAAGCTAATAGAGGTAACTTTCGTTTCAGTCTTGGTAATAATCAATCTACAGTAAGATTCCTCTGATCAGTATCGGTATGTTGAGCAATCCGAAAGGACTTTTGAAAAATAAAATAAATATTTAAATCGATCACATAACATCAATTATGCCTTGTTCTAGCGTGTTTACGAAATGACAGTAAAAAAATTAAAAATATGTGATGTGGACAACACATGTCTTTCTTGTAAGCCGATTAAACTATAAATCGGTGGCTCAAAAAGTGATCCTGAATTTGGTTACTAGTTTCCGAAGATCGCAGTATCTCAAAAACAACACTCGGCATCGCGACATCCATCTATTGTCACACACACACAAATAGGTAGGAAAACAAGTATTTTACACTCACTTTTAACACTTAAAACAAGTAATAAAAATGTTTAATTGGATTGAAAACCAAATTGCGTTTGTAGCCTTTATTGCCGAAAAATATGATTTATCTGTGAAGTAAAGTACCGCTTCCGGTTTTCCAATTTAGACCAAAATCTAGTATGCTATTTAAATCAATATATAAGTTGTAAATACCAAATTTGAGAAGTTTTGCAAAGTATTTTAATATAATTTTTGATGGAAATCAATTATGACCTTCAAGTAAAGTACCACTTTCGGTGAATCAGCAGTGACCAAAACGGGAGGTTCACAACTAGATTTTACAGCATTCCTAAATTCAAAATTTCGACTTTCTACGGCTAGCCGTTTTTGAGTTATGCGAAATACGAATGAACGTACGTACAGACGCCACGACGAAACTAATCAAAATGGATTCGGGGATGGTCAAAATGGATATTTCCGTTGAAATCTGAAAACCGAAAATTTTCGCGATTGCAATACTTCCTTTACTTCGTACAAGGAAGTAAAAAGAAGAGAGGAGAACAAAAAACAAATTGACATCCGAGATTCGTTTTAGATGGTTTCTACCAACAAAAACAATCCAAAGTGCTTAACTTGAACCGTCTTGCTCAACTTCAACTTTTTTTTTTTTTGAGCCTACTGTACATTTTTACTTCCTTGTACGAAGTAAAGGAAGTATTGTAATCGCGGAACATTTGGGTTTTCAGATTTCAACGCATATAACCATTTTGGGCATCCCTGAATCCATTTTGACTAGTTTCGTCGTGGCGTCTGTACGTACGTTCGTATGTTCGTACGTTCGTATATACGTTCGTATCTCGCATAACTCAAAAACGGTTAGCCGTAGAACGTTGAAATTTTGTATTTAGGATTGTTGTAAAACCTAGTTGTGAACCTCTTTTTTTGGTTACTGCTTGATCACCGGAAGTGGTACTTTAATTGAAGGTCATAATTGATTTCCATCAAAAATTATATTAAAATACTATGCAAAACTTATCAAATTTAGTATTTATAACTTATAAATTGATGTAATTAACATACTAGATTTTTGTATAAATGTATAAATTTGTATAAATAAACTTTACTTGAAGATCATATTAAACTTTCATCAACATTTATATTAAAATATATTGTAAAACATCTCAAATTTGGTAAATAGGACTTTTATATCGATATGAATGTATTTACTATATTTTGGTTAAAATTGGTGAGCCGAAAACGGTACTTTACTTGAAGGTCAAATAAGCTTAAATCAAAAATTACATTTAAATTAAATACATAAATTATATGTTTCGGTAATAAAGGTTACAAACGCAATTTGGTTTCCAATCCAATTACCCATTTTTATTACTTGTTTCAAGTGTTAAAAGTGAGTGTAAAATACTGGTTTTCCTCTCCATTTGTGTGTGTGCGTGTGTGTGTCAATAGATGGACGCCGCTACGCCGAGTGTCGTTTTTGAGATACTGCAATCTTCGGCCACCGATTTATAGTTTAATTGGCGTACAAGGAAATCATGTGTTGTCCACATCATATATTTTTGTTTCATAGTCAGGTATTTCACATTCAATAAAAACAGATGGAAAATAAAAAATGCATGTTATACACTCATTTTTGTTTAATTGACGTTTTCCCCTAAACTCCCAAAGGTGGTGGTTTTGAGGAAGTTCACTTTATTATACCATCTTAATAGTTAATCAATAAATCTTAATGGTTTAAATGAGAATAAATATTGTGGTAATTCAGGGATTTATTTGATTATTTCACCTACATTTGCAATTATGTAACAACGCATCAAGAAAATTCGTAATCATCGGTTTCTGTCTTCGATTTTGAATAGAACCCAGAAGGACAGAGATAGAACCCAAAGCAGATTGTGATGATTCTGAGTAATTTAGCAATCAAGTCCATTTTTTAAACACTAAGAGAAATAGTCTAAGTATGAGAGTTAATGAACCCTATTCCAGAGTAGAGAGCCAAGCGTACGCTAGCTGGGTACCGATAGTGGAATCATGGATCAGTATGCACACAGCCGTCGCTGACTTAAATAAGAGCCTATATTGGGGTCGGACTAAGCATGGCCGGCGGAGTGGAAGGTCAACACTGCGTCCGAGTTTTGACGGCCAATATTTCCTTGATTGACGGTGCCCGCTATTTGCTCCCTTCCCCTCCCCTTTTCCCTCTGCCTGCCCCACTGTTCCTATATTAGTCTCCCTTTTTCATTCTGCAAAAGCTTTGCTTCTCTCAGCTCCTCCACCGGAAAAGCTTATTTTTCTTTCCTTTTATTACATGTTTTTCTTTCTAAATTTGATCGGTGGCTTTTCCTGAACACCGTTGAAATAATTTTTTGATTGGGCTCTGATTGTTGGCTGAACTGTTTTCAAATTAAAACTTCGACTAGAAGTTCAGTTCAGTTAGTTGCCTCTGGCTACCTTTAGTTTGAAATGAGAGTTCTATTTGTAAAAATAACTTCCGAATTCCAATTTGCATGGAAATACCTATAAATAATCCCTCTAAAATATAGGCTAAATTGGCTAGCAAAATATGTACCTCTATATTGAACATTTTCTGTTTAATTTTTCGTTAACCAGCGCTGGTGTTCACCAGTCTGTCTAAACAACTTTTAAATGTTTAGAATCACTCTAATGTACTTGAGCACTCATAAAAGAAACTTCTCTCTAAAGGAAAAAGGCTTATAAAATTCATAACAAAGTACAGTAGGTGGCTGAAAACGAAAGAAACGATCGACTAAAAATATGAAAACTTTGTCGTCTACTTGCCGCTGTTTCGAAATATTTTCAAAACATTGTACAGATGGCTAAAAACTTTAAGCACTGTAGTTAAATTTATTAAATGCGATTAGTTTTTAGAATCAAATAAAAATAAAATGAACACTAGTACCTGGTGAGTTAATGATTATTTTATGATACATAAACTTCATATTGTATTGTAAAAGAAATAGGCACTATTAACTCGAAAAAAGAGTCAATGTTTGAAAGAAACATATATGTATTCTTCTTCTCGGTTCTCACTGTCACTCGGTTCTCACTGTCATGCAAAACGGTTTTGAGAAAGATAATTCATCCCATTATTTTCCATAAAGGCCACAGCTTCTTGCCATGGGACCGAGATTTGGAAATAATAAAAATAAATTTACATAAGTACGGTTGGATTTACGTCGTCCGAAAAAAACGGAGTGCATCATCATTTTACGTAAACACCTGAAGTTTACAGTCTGCAATAAGTGAGCCTTCGGATTTGATCTCAAATTTTGACAGAGTGTGGTGGGTAAATTTTGTTAGAAAAATATTATCTTTTAGAAGGCTGAGTTAGAAGGGAAAGCAATTTCTTACATATTAATTACATCAATTCATATAATCTTGAGACTTTATGATAAGAAATGTCAACTGAACTGCCAAACATTGGATGACCGATCAAATATACTATTAGGCTCTTAAATTTAACACAGGTTGACACGCTCCCGTTTGATGAAGAGTACTCTACGGACCAATAAACATTTAGAGAATTGAAATTTAAAAAAAATTAATACATAAATAAATAGCGATGCATTTCATAAATTCATAAAGAATTTTATCATAACATTATCGAATGGCTGATTTGTAATAAGAAGATGACTAAAATGTATTTGAATTCTGTACACTTTTGCTATTTTAAATGAATAGTGCAATATCTAAAAATAAATATATAATTGTAAAGTAAATTTTATCATTCAATTGTATCACTAGTTATATGCAATAATTACTTATAAAAGCTAAAAACCACGAACTGAACAGTAATATTTGTTAAATGGGAAGAATTCCTCTGAACGTTAAGCTCTAGCAATGCTAAAAACAGGTGATTTTTGAAAAAATTAAGCCGCGCCTAACGGCTATAGTCAAACAATTTTTCTTTATGATAAATTATTTTGTGAAGGACAACTTCCCATTGATCTGTAACTTTATATTAAAAAAAAAATTAAAATATTGGTTTCGACGTTTCGAACTACTTCTTCGTCATCAGCATTTTTGTTTTCTATAATACATCATCAAACTATTACATTAATAAATATTCACACCTTAATTTACAATATTTCTTGTTACTATTTAAAAAAAAAATTACCTTTAAATTACTCCTCATGTTCCATGTCATAATATATTAAATTCTCATAAAATATATAAAGCAATTATAAATTATTTGGTATAGTTTTTCTTTAATTTCCCAAGAATATGGTTTTGTGAGCATTTCCTCTTTTAAACTACAAGCGTTCAATTATTCATATACTATATATAATCATTAAGAGCACCACTCATTACATGAAATTTTTAATATGAAGCTGGGACTTGATTTATTTGCCATTGAGCAATAATAGAGTTTATTGGGTAATAAACGCGATAAGACAGTTCAATGATTCGTAAAATTCGTTTATCACTCAACTTTCTCTAAAAATATTTTAGACCTTTTTAACTTAAGATTTATGAATGTGCCTTGTATATGTGACTGTTGGACCAGCTCTAAATTCGCTGAATAATGTGACAATATTGTCTGTTTTCAGGAAAGCGCCAGTAAAGACGGAGCAAAGAGGGTTGGAAACAGGAATTTAATACCCAAAGGTATGCCAAAAGCTACCTGTTGCCGAGACAGATGTATAGGGGTGGATTTTTACAAGTAACCACCATTTCACTTATTCCAACTGCCTTTATTACATTCTGTTTTTATTATTAAAACGGTATATTATCTCACTGAATTTGGAATCAGGAAGTGTTATGGAAATAATGACGAAGGGCAGATAATTTTTATTTCCGAAACATGATTTTGTTGTGTGTGAAGTACTTTTAATTATTTAATGCATTGAATCTATTAATATTGGAGAAAGATCTGCCCTGAGTCCTTCTAATTTATCCTTCTAATGTTTCTTTTGCCAAGCCACTGTTTTATCTATAAAATATTTTTTTTTTTTAAATAATTCCAAAGGCTGTTTAAACATTAATCATTAAAGAATCATTTAACCTTGAATAGAATCGACTCTTGAGATTCTCTTTAATTAGTATCTCAATTTAGACATTTTTTTTAGATATTTTGAACTAATTGTAATTTTTATCTCTAAGTTTTATTTTATTCTAATGTTTCTGTAATTAGATAACTATTGTTAACAATCCACCCCTTTTACTAATTTGTCTTATTGCCTTGTAAATAATAATGAATAATTTTTATTTTGTAATTATAATTATATTACTTTATTTATTTCGACATATACAATGTATAATTATAATTTGAAAAATCTGGTGCGCACACAACTTTCACTTGCCTTCCTACTTGAGATAAATTTTAAATTTTCCCATTTCGTTTCCATTAAACAATAACACAATAGAAATTATTATTTACAACAATCGTTAAAGTTTTTGCGTTTTTCTTCTCTTTCTATTACCTTCTACGGCTATATATGTTAGATATTAATTTTTCTAAAATCTTCAGCTTTCCAACGGTATATTATACATCTAAATTAATACTCTTTTCCGCAAGTTTGTTTTCAACTTAGGAAAATATTTCTCCTTTTGTTAATTAATGAATTCTTTCATAGATTATATTTATCCATTTTGCATTACTAAAAACAAGGAGTGGCGATTAACTATTTCAAATAAGCAAAATTAAAGGTATTTTAAAGAATCTTTTTGATAATTTGTTATTTAAGCACTGTCAGACTATTTCATTTAATGCACTAATAGCCAAGGGTGTACCTGGAGACTTGCTGGCAGCCATCCAGTCAGCCTACCAAGGTGCCATGGCAGTGGTAAGAATAAATGGTATGGAATCGGAACCTTTTCTAATTGCGAAAGGAGTTAGACAGGGAGATAGCTTAAGTTCCCTTCTATTTATAAACGTAATGGACGAAATCCACAAAAGCTGCAAGCGCCGAACTGCATGGACAACAATCGGGAAATGGAATATGAGAACTGTCCTCGTTCAAAGCCTTTTATACGCGGATGACATAGTCCTAATAGCCGACACCAAGACCAAACTACAACAAGCTCTGGTAGAATGGAAAGAAGAGTTGCTCAGGAAAGGGATGTAAATTAACACCTACAAGAGTAAAGTGCTGGTTATGGCGAGGGAAGAACAGGAAGATGTCCAACTCATCTGCAATGGCGAGACACTTGAGGTAGTGAAGGAATATACCTACTTAGGGACCGTAATTAGTAGCTTGGGTAAGATAGACGCCGAAATATCAAACAGAATAAGTAAGGCGAATCAAGTGTATTACCAGATTACTAATAGCATTATCGGCCACCGAGAAGTAGATAAGAAGACCAAAATGCATGTCTGTTTACCTACCTAAACTCACCTATGGCGGAGAAAGCTGGACAACACTGGACAGGCACTCTAATCGCATAACGGCAGCGGAAATGAGGTTCTTTCGCAGATCTGTTGGGAGAACTAGAAGGGATCGCATTAGAATGCATTAGAGAGCAACTAGACGTTACAGAGCTTAAAACCACTCTAGAAAGACGGCAACTCCAGTGGTTTGGTCATGTCTGCCGGATGAACGAGGACACGAATCTTATAAAGGTATTAGAGGCTCGACCCACAGGAAAGAGACCACGCGGACGCTCCAGAATTACGTACCAAGAATATATCCAAAGAATTGGAAGTAAAAGAGGCAAATCGCTCAATGAGATGAAGCGGCTAAGCAGGGACCGAGAGGAGTGGTTACGCTGGATTGTGGCTCCTCGACGCTAGCTAATGGCATAAGAGGATGATAAAGAAGAAGAAGAGAAGACTATTTCGATGAGATTAAACCTAGCTGATATTTAAGTGCGTTTACTTGCACGTTGATATTACGAATATTATCAAAATCGTTCGAGCCTTTTTAGTAAAAATTGTAAACATATGTAAAATCTACCTTAAATACGCAATTTTAATTTCGTACAACTTGTTGTTTTTGAGTTTAAATAAAACGTAACATACACACACACACACACACACACACACACACACACACACACACACACACACACACACACACACACACACACACACATACACACACTTTTATACAAGACTTGGTTGTTTGGACTTTTTCGCGATCACGTAAAAGTAAAAGTAAAAATAATAATTTTTTTCATAATTTTTTCCCGGTTACTTCTAAATGAACATAAATCAAAGTTGAACAGTACTTAAACGTTTTGGTACTTTCAACAAATCACAAGATACAGAGGCTTGAAAAATGTATGTTCAGCTGCGATTGGATACGTGTAAATAAAAGTTTGTAGTGATAAAGACACATTCCAATTTATACAAAACTTAAAAGCTTTATTTTGGATGGAACAAGAAATACAAAAACAATAAATGCGCTTTTTTATTCATGGTATATGAGGGAAGCTTTAAAACTAAACTAATTTTTATTTACAAGTATTCAATTGCTGCTAAACATATCTTTGTTACCACCATGTGGTTAAAACCGAACATTCCTGTAGATTAAAAAAAAAACAATAATATTAAATTAAATATTAAAAACCAGTAATATTTAAGTTTTATAATAATTATGTATTTTTTTAAATAATCTGAGTAGTAACAAAAAATGGTACATTATCAATTAGTCTTAGTTCAAATTAATTTATATCCTGAAAAATATAAAAATCACCAAAATGGCATATACTATATTGTGTCGTGATCAGGATGATATATTTTTAAAACCTCTCGATCATGGAGGTTTGATGTGTGATCTATTGGAGGTAACAAAACTTATTGCAATTAATGTAACACAACTTGTTGCAAATGAACTGTAGTTTAACAGTTTTTCTAAGAAGTACAATTGTAGGTTTGGTCATTTAGATCTTAATGCGCAAAGTTGGTGGAAAGTTCAGATTTTTCTATTTATCCAAAATTGATCTGAAATTCGGAGAGCTATCTCTCCAAAACTATTCTAGGTACAGAACTCAATTTGGTCGCAAACCATAAACAATTTAGTCTACTGTTAGTCTCAAAAGTACTGCCAAAAAAACACGTGGGGGATTTTTTTTTTATGTGGGGCCGCTAATTTAAAAAAAAACTCCTCAAAATGTTCGTTTTTTTTTTTTTTTAATTTCAGCCCACTATCAGCCAAAATACGCATCTCACTAAAAATATACCGTGCAATTTTACAATCGGGGCATTACAATTTTGTCGGCAAAATATCAGGAATCACAAAGCATTTCCATCTACCATATTAAAAAATTAACTCTGCCGGAAATTTTGCATTTTGAATTAACTAAATTTTTGACAATTTGATTGGACTAATTAAAAAATGTAAAATTAAAAAGTTGTCATGCATTTTTCTGGGTACTAATCTTACTTGAATTCGAAATTCATGTTTTGCGTTTTCAAGGAAAACAAGAGTTAACATTTTTTTAAGATTTCAAACGTAACCATTTTTACTTCCTTTTACGCAGTAAAGGAATAATACACGTTTATAAAAAATTATATTTGAATGTAATGTAAAGCATCCCAAATTTGGTAAATAAGACTTTTATATCAACATAAATAATATACTAGATTTTGGTTGAAATTGGTGATACGAAAAGGGTACTTTACTTGAAGGTCATAATATATAAATATAATTGAGGAAACAGTCAGAAAGAGACATAAATTAATTGTTAAGAAACAATTAAAGAATTTAGAGGTGAGTATTTATAAATTAGGTGAGTGGTTATAAATATTTAGCTTACTATTTCAGCCGTGTCAATAATTTATAATTAATAGTTTGTAACTTATGTAATTCGATATGATCAAATAGCATTTAGTTTAGTTTGTCATGAGATCTTTATATAAGCCTGTTATTTATGCCCTTCAATTTTGTCAATAGATTGCAGCCGTGTTTTCTTTCTATTCCAAACAATATACTATTTGTCTCCAGAGTCGGCTCATTATTCCTTGGCAGACAGATGGGAAAGGAGAATGGGATAAAACAGGAAAGAGATTTTTTTAGGATTTCGAATGCTTAGTTTTCAGAACCCAAAACATTTCTCAGAAAGAGACATAAGTCGCTCGTGCAAATAAACTGCTTTGTTTGGAGCACTCTGAATATAAATACTGTAATTAATAAAGCTTTGCATTTGTGTTTGTATTTATAGGTAATAAAACGGAAGTCTCTTCATCTGTTCATTATTGTAAATTATTAATTATTATTAATAATAATATTAATAATAATAATAATAATAATTATTATTATTATTATTATTATATTATTATTTTCAAATTTGGAAAGTGAAGTTGCACTTACCTAAATCTAGTAATTCCAAGTCGTGCATATCAATAAATAGAGGAATATTTCAGGGAGATTCTTTAAGTCCATTGTTGTTTTGTTTGGCTTTAAACCCGCTAAGTGAATTACTGAATGATTCTAGGATGGGTTACAGACTTGATGATAGAGGAACCGTAATCTCACATGCTCTATATATGGATGATTTAAAATTGTACTCTAAAAGTGAAAAAGAATTGGTGAACATGATCCAGATGGTAGAGTCATTTAGTAAAGATAAAGGCATGACTCTAGGAATAGATAAGTGTGCTGTCATCCATATCAAAAGGGGAGAGATTACTAATAAAGCAGACGTGGAGCTCATTAATAACACAACAATTAAAGAACTAAGCGAGTCAGACTCTTATAAATATTTAGGTTTTGGCCAACTATTGAAATTCAAGAAGAATAATAAATATAATTTTAAAGAAGAGTTTAAAAGACGGATTAGAAAACTCCTCAAAACGTATCTGTCAGCTGGCAACTTAATTAAAGCAATTAATACATGGGCTATTCCAGTACTGACTTATACTTTTGGCGTGATAAAGTGGTCTAACACGGAACTTGAAGAAATGAATCGTTTAGTAAGAGTTCTTTTTACCTCAGCTAGAAAACGACATCCCAAATCTTCAATTGAAAGGATGTACTTGCCACGAAAGAAAGGAGGAAGGGGGCTTGTTTGTCTGTTAAGGAGCTGCAGAGAGCAAGAAAATAACTTAAAATACAGCTTTCTACAATATAACTCTTCTTTGTGGTCAGCAATAAGAACATTGGACAATGGATACACAGCTTTGAACTTAATTTCATCGGAGCATAAAGAGTATCCTACCGAAGAAATTCTGATCGAAAATTGGAAAAATAAATCGCTACATGGTCGCTTTTACCATTCTCTTTCACAATCAGGAATAAACTGGGATGCTTCTACTATCTGGCTTAAAAAAGGAGATTTATTTCCTGAAACGGAAGGGTTTATTTTAGCCATTCAGAATCAGGTAGTTTCCACCAACGCTTACAGAAAATTCATTTGTGGAGAAGACATCAATGACCGATGTCGCCTATGTAAGAGTGCAATTGAGTCTATCCAGCATATATCATCTGGGTGCCAAGCGTTGGCAGGTAAAGAATACCTTATGAGGCACAATAACCTGGCCAAGATTGTCCACCAAGCATTGGCCTTACTTTATAACATGGTTGCTGGCCAGGCTCCTTATTATCGGTACGAGCCGAAACCGGTGCTGTCTGCTGAAAACAGAACGTTATACTGGGATCGTTCCATTATTACTGACCATAGAATTGTAAATAATAAACCGGACATAGTCTTAATTGATAAAAATGTAAAAAATGGCTATGTCATCGATATTGCTGTTCCAACCGATGATAATATCGAAAAAACAATTTCAGAAAAGATAAGAAAATATCAAGAGTTTTGCCAGGAACTACGGCAACTTTATAGGCTGGAGCATATAAAGGTGTATCCGATTATAATATCCAGCAATGGGCTCATCCCAGACGATACCATCACATCAATTAAGAATTTGAAGCTGCGAGAAAAAGTACTGGAGGAAGGGCAGAAAGCAATTCTCCTTAGTACAACAAGCATCGTCAGGAAGTTTTTAAATATAGTTTAAAATTTGAACCTAACCCTTGACTTTGGTCCGGCTAGGTGAATGTTTCTGGCAATAGCCAAGATTGTATGAAATAAAAATAATAATAATAATGTGAAAGTAATGTAAAATGAAACTAAGGAAATAGTTTGAGGAGAAACATCCCAATGGGATAAAACTCCATTATTCTACAGAAGAAAGTTACAGGAGTTGTGCTCTTTTCGATCATGTCAGAAGTTGTATCAGTAACTTAAGTTAATTGGAATGAACTGAATAAATTATGGAATCAAAACAATTAAACACAACGCTACAACATAGTTTAAGAAATATTTCTTGGAAAAATGATCAAAATCAGTTGTCCGTAAACCCAAGTTTTCTTTGTAAATACCTTAATTAATAAAGAAGTACAGAAATTGATGTAAAGGAAATAGTGGACCCATAAAAAAAAGTGGAAAAATTTATGTTCATACAATATCCTTTGTTGGCAAAATAAAGAGGAAGAAAAAAAAATTAAATTATAAAAGAATTTATAAAACAAATCGATGCCACCTTCATGTCTCATGTCCCCGGCTAAACTTAATTCCTCCTCAACACAATCCTCCCACCTATTCCTTGGTCTACCCCTCGATTTAAAAAGTAAAATAAAATTACTACAATAATAGAAAAAAAAATTATAATTAGTAACAGCCAATAGACTTAAAATATGATTTAGAAACGTAATCTTGGGAAAACATCAACATATCGATACTTTGATGCACAATAGCTTAGGTTCTGCTTCCAACCCATAATGTTCCATATCCATCGGTCCATTTGCAACAGAAACACCAATAACATCAACACAATAGTTAACTGATATGGAAACTAGTACTTGAAACTTCGTTTTGGGGTTTCCCGAAACATTGAAAAACGACAATTTTGCATTAACGTTAGAATCACACTAGTTTTGGAGTCACAATAGTAGCAGCACCATGGCGGACAGCCGCGGTACTTTTTTATGATATCTCCTTAACTACAAAAGCTACAAAAAACGTGGTCATGTCTATTCGATTCAGCTCTAAGTTCCCTTCCGAAAATCACGAATATAAACACCTAATATGTATTTATACTCATTAAAAAACTCACTAATAAGATGACTGGAAAATATCGACGGTGACTTCCATTAAAAATAAAGAGTTCCTGTCACTTCGAAAAAAAGTGCGGTCCTATTGCTTAATGGTCAAGTAAATGAAATAACACTAACACTTTTATAATAACATTTAAATTTAATTATACTCGAATAACCTCTCTAGGCTCTATTTGCTCATTTTTCATGAAAGGCTGATAGATAGATTTTATGCTCATTATACTATATTATTTTTAATTATTATAATTTTTTTTAAATTATAAATTATATGAATCTAAACAGAAGATGGGATGATAAAACATCCCGAGTTCTCAAGTTCAGGTTGAAGAGTAATTTATAATTAGGCGTTGGGTAAAGGACTTGAGTCTCTAAAATACCATTAAACAACTAACCTCTCAACTTACCGCCAATTCCGGCATCTTCAGGACAAAAAAACAAGACCAACCAATGAATAAAAAGATAAGAATAACTAAAGCCAGTATTCTCCGAACTGATTCCAAAACATTTTGAACATGTGAAGGAGGTTGTTCTTTAGTAACCAAGCCCATTATTAATTTGAATATATTTCATTAAGTATGGTAGCAATAAATTTGATTAGCATTATAGTCATTAGCATTATTATTAAACTTAGGAGTAGGAATATTATCTTGGTTAATTATTAAATAATGGTAATCACAAATCAGGCACTTGGAAAGGTAGCTAATTTAGAGGACAAAGTAAGTAATTCATATTTATTCATAATATTACATAAATTTGGGATAATCATCCTCAATGATTGCCTAATGGCATCCCTATATACAGATTAGTATATTATCAGAAAATATATATATCAAACTCAACCTAGATAAAACATAGTATAAATTAATGGCATCGGGCTTGTGGGGACTTACCATTCAGTTTAGTAATTAACCATTATAAAATTAATTAATTTAATTAGTTACTGATTGTTTTAACACCAATTAATGATAATATTGTCCGAAAATAACACACATCAATACATAGCAATATGAATTGACTGATTAGTTGTTAATCGTCATTTTAGAGGCTCAAGGATTATTGTTTGGATTACCCCAATTATACCTTATTAATTAATTGTTGTCAGAAATCTTAAAAGATTCTCTAAACATTACTTGAACGATTTTGATCACATCGGCTTTTGTCGTACCTCAAGGATTACATGATTGAGTTATTGGGAAAAAACATATTAAATATAATGTTTTTTTGTTTTTTTGATTCAGCCATTCATGTTTTCACAATGCGCTTTAGTGCTAGTAATGCATGTTTCATATATCCAAAATCGATGAAATGGAATGAAACTAATTATTTTTTGTATTCATAATACCGTCTCAATTATAGAAATGAAAAATGCCGGTTCGTTACCAATAATGTAGAAATACATAAACAATAGAGTAATGGAAGAAACATAAACTGAAATATGTTTTGTAATGCATTGCTGGTTCAATTTCAGTATGTGAGGGCTAATATTTATTTCGTTGTGGTCTTACGCACTAAATATCAACTCAAATAGTTAGAATAGAATAGTGCCTAGCAGTTTATCCGTCCTTCCGGAACAGTACTGAATCCAATAAACAATAACGATGATATGGAAATAATCAATGAAGGTTTTTGAAAAACATCCAAAATTTCTTATATATCATCAATTGAGTTCCAGTTTTGTTTCTTTTTCACATAACATGTGTATTTCATTAGCCGAAGTGGTCTAAGTTGAGAACCCTGGGGCCAGCTTTTATTGATTCTTCGAGCATTGAACACAAAAACTCCCCACCCTTGATCAAGCAATTCAGCCATACCCCTGGGTACAAAAGTTGCACAAAGGCCCCTGGGGTCGCCCGGGGGTAACCGAAGAAGGCGGCAGATGTGCCGATAAAGCCGATTAGGGGGAGGATGCATAATGCATAAGTCTGGTGTCAATTAGCGAAGCACAGTCTTCTTATCAATTTGTACCATTAGGTCCACTTTGTAGATAGGAGCCTCTATCAGATATCTAGTTGCCTATTACTGCTTGGCTAGTTGGTTCCCTTGTAGATTAGGCTAGCCATCAGTGTTGGCCTAATACAGCCTAGGCCATAAGTGCTACGGAGAAGTGATTTTTAATTTTATCCATGTATGCACTCAGTAATAAATTAATAATATATTTAATTAATGTAACCAAACAAGATTGAAAAGTAAAAACAAATCAAATATTCATTTGTATAGAATAAAATATATCAATTGTTATAGAGTCAACTTTATCAGTTATCACTGAAATAGCAAAGTAGCCATAGTTGTTTTGACGTTGGGAAATGGGGCTAAAATGTTCCCAGAAATGTGAAAAAAACGTACTTTGAAATTGTGCATTAAGAAATGACCATAGGGACATAGAGCAATAAAATCAGATAAAAAAAAATATTGTAAAAGTAATATCTTGTTCTAATAGCAATTTGTCTGAAGATGGGATCTGTGATTCCGAAACGTTATGTAATGGCAGAAGGAGAATATAATTATGATATTAGAAATATATATATATATAGCTCTAAAAAACCTGATCATGGAAGGTAGCATAAAAATTCATAGAAATAGAAATATCAGCAAACATAAATCATAATTAAAATATAGGTGAACAGTAATGAAAACTAAATAAGTATTCAGCAAAATATAATTGAATAACAACAAAAAAGAGTGGAATAGAATTGAATAAAATATAATTGAATTAAATCAAAATAGAAGTTAAGTCAAAATATAACTGAATAGTTATAGAATACTAAATAGAAATTAAGTCAAAATATAAGTGAAATCGAATTAACAGAAAAATACCTATATTTTTAATGAATGCAATGGCATTTTTGATATATTGTTCGTCAGCACTGAATACCTCACAGACCTGTCAAGGCACAACACATTCTTCCATCTGTCTTGTACCGATGACACTCCTGGAAGATATGATTTAAATTTTTATTATGCGAACGTTTCTTCACATTCAATATTTTAATTATTTTTATGTACCTCATGAGGTAATGTTTATTTTATAAGCCTAGATTGTTAATAGAAAAGATTGTTAGCGAGCACGCGATATCATCATATCGACCAGTCTAACACGCTATGACCAGGTTCACTGCCCTTAGTTTTTTACTTTTTAGGTTTTTTTTCACGGTAAAAAAAATTTTTACGGAACTGTGAACGAAGGGAGATAATCATTTCAGTTTTGAAACTTGTTTGCACCTTACAGAGAAGACTGAATTGGTTTCTGGTTTCAAATCAGGCGCATATGATTATGAAAATAAAAAGTTAGTTCTCAATAAAGTTCGCATTTGATTTGTGATGTTACTAAGTTTTGCGAAATGCTCTTTCTTAAATGTGTTATCTAAATGAGAGATTCAGAAGCCAAGGGTTCCAAATAATAAAATGTAAATTTCTTCATTAACAATACCTTTTGCTCAAAAATATCCAAGTACAGTAAATTGGAGCTACTTGGACCCTTAGTTGTACCCTAACCGAAAAAAAGTAGCGGGAACGTGGTAAAGTAGTTCAGGACCTAGCGCTAGTGCTGATACCTGTTGTAGAGATTGCAAATTATTTTCATAATAAGGAACCTAGGGGTAATTTAAAATTTTTTCTTCAGTGGATTCAAGTAGCCTCAAGTTACGGCGTTAGTTAGTTAATTAAAATGCGTGATTATTTATTCGAGAACAATAAACAATTTTAGATTAGGTAATTTACGGTACTAGATTTTTTGGAGTAATACCTATTATTATAGTACCTATACTTCATATGAAAATAATTCAATATTTATGTTTTATTACATGGACTCCCGACCTCCTCAAATTTAAAATATGGCTCATTAATAATTTATTCAATATTTTTTAACCAACTTTAACACCATCTTTAACTCATTTTATATTAGATGATAAAACAAAGATACGCGTTCCTATTGTGTTCCGTTGTGAAGTTTCTGATGTGTAAAAAAATATATTTTAAAAAATCTGCATAATGGAACTTCACAAAGCAGATAAAATATCAGCAGGACTTAAAAAAAAAAACAGCATAATGGAGTGTCATATATTGCCTATGTCGCTAAAAAAAAATTAAGCACATCGAGAGTATACCCAGGAAACATCGTGAGTCCCATTTTTATTAAAATATAGGTTTCGCATCTCTATGACACAAACAAAATGTCGCGGATCGGATGAAGTGCGTAATTTTTACGTTATCAGCATTATCACTTGACAATGACCAGATGTGATTTTAATTGCCTGCAAATTTAGAAGGTGTTGAAGTTTTTTTTGTCTCCTGAAAAATTGTGTCAGAAGTACTTCCAAAGTTTTGCAGGTAGATAGTCGCTATGTTAGAATTTGATTTGGTAGGAATGATCAATTAGAAAAGGTTTGAAATAAAACATAACACTTTTAATTTTTAAATATTTTACCTTTTTCATATATTTGACCCTATGTTTGACGAATCGGCTGTATCGGACACATATTTTGTACATTTAGGCTGAGAAATTTTTTTTTATAATTTGACTTGAATTACTCAATTAATTATTATAAAGACTCTGGATATTTAGGAGATAATTAATGCTAATATCATAAGACCAGGTACGCCCAGTTATCTGAAAAGTGGTACGCAGTGACTTAAAGACAGGGAACTCCTGCCCTACAATATTCAGTTTCAGAACTCCAAATTAGAAGTTTGACTTCTTACATTTATATTTTCTTGTTTGTGTTGGGTCACACATAATACTCTTTCGTGAACTTGGATCATATAGTCGGTTCAAAACAACTATACCTCTCATAATATCTTTGTCCTGGCTAAATGATGTATGTACCGACGGAAATTTCTCTTCGAAAATCTAAAAATGCACCTAATTTTTGCCAATTTAACTAGAATACCTGAGTAATTTAAGTCTTTTTTTTTTTTTATATATTTTCTTTTTAATTTTGTTCTTAATGTGTTTTTTAAACTATTTTGCATGTTGGTTGGTGCTTTCATAACATATATCTTTTTGCATATTTCACATTTCTTACATATATTTTTAAATATTTTTGAAATAATAATTATATATTTATGTCTATATTTTGGATTTTTTTTACATAAAAATCCTAACATTATTTATTCCTGAGGCATATCTCCCTAGTGAATTTTCTTCTTCCTTTTTGTCATCAAGATGCGCTTCTCCTTCCCCTATAATTTGTCTTTAGCTCGTTCAATTCGACATGTTTTTGGAAACATTCAATTTGTTGTCCACATTTGAAATACGGAACTTCTTTTTACACTCCATAGGATGGAGTTGTTAAATGGGTGTTTATTCTCTACGTTTCCTGCAGCGTTTTATAACGATTTTGAGAACAGGGAGGAGAAAAAGTAAACCAATTTAACAATAGTTGAGAAGGGATTATGGATCAGCTATGGCACTTGATATTGATAATAATAATTTCCGGAATATCACTTCAATATCTGGGAACACATTTTTTGGAATTGTTGATCACGATCCAACTGCAATCTATCACAAGCTTTTAACGGGATTCTACTTTTCCAAGAATCTATTGGGATATTTAAAAATTTAAGATAGCAAATATTCTTTTTTGATAAATTTAGAAAGCGAGGAAAGATTTGAACACTAACGATTTTGGTCTATATCTGATGCCGCTATAAATTAGTAGAAAGTTGTTTATTGTAAACTCTCAATTGACATATTATTGACGAGTTTACAATGAGGGACTCATTAATTCATAATAATCAATACATTTTCTAATAAATGGCTACCGTTTGATGTTATATTCTCAATTAATGAAAGTTTTTACTTCATAGTACTACTTCCTTCTCAAGAGTGTGTGTGTGATTTTTCAAATGGTGCATCATAAATCGCATGAAAAAAAAATAAACACGAATTTTAAATCAATTTTTAAATATACTATCGGTAATCATTTCAGCCAGGTGGTCTGGTTAATTCGTAATGCTAGCCATGCCCTCACACAATGGCGAAAATGTTGACCATTATTTCATAAACATTTCTTGAAATTCAAGAAGATAAATTACTGAAATGTCTTCATCAAAAATTCAATCTTTTGGTAAAATGTTCGTGAAAATACTTCAAAAAAGTAAAGATGGAATGTAAAAGGAAAAAAATTGAATCCTCATCCATAACTTAATTCATTATATATCTATAGGATTCCTAACGCACAATTTAACTAGTACATGAGTTAAAATAATAGTACTAATATATATATATATATATATATATATATATATATATATATATATATATATATATATATACATATGTGTGTGTGTGTGTGTGTGTGTGTGTGTGTGTGTGTGTGCTACGTCACCTCTCCTCGTCTGCCTCATTCATATAATTATTAATTAATTAATTAATTTAAATGCGCTATAACTGTGATAAATTCACAGTTATAATGTGATTATATAATTTAATTTGAGGAAAATTTGTATTGCTGTTTGACAGAAGAAGAAGTTGCAACAAAATATTTTATTAAATAACTTCTCTACCTTTTACTTCTTTGTTTTCAATAATATATATTTAAGGAGAGCTGAAATAATGCTGCACTTTTCTGATTAAATGTTTGTTTTATTTATATATTCATATTTGAAAATAATAGAAATATCTTTAATTATCATGCTATACTTATCATTTAGATGATACAAATATTATCTTACTTTGCCTAATATTAATTTAACAATCAATCTATACTAATTATGGTCATTAAAATTTAATCTTACTTTAATAAGGTTTTAATTTAATAATCCAAATAATATTCTGCAGAATAATAATAATTAATTATCTATGCTTGGTTAATTTTCTTCTTTGTTTTGAAGTACAAGTTTTACACACCTTACAGTTTTGGGTACTGCAAGGTGATTTCAGATGGAAGTATAATTGGCTGTGGAGTAGAGTGAAGTGCAGCAGTAGAAGAATGAATGGTGAAATAAGAATGTTGAATGGGTTTTAGAATAAGAACGAATGGGGCTAACCTAGAGATTCTTCTCTTATATAATCTAGTCGATTCCATTCTTAATTTTGATTGGCTGCCTTAAGTAGGGACAGTAACCGATGGAGTCGCGATCTAACGCCTGCTGCATTGAACTATGTTTCCATTCGTATCTTGATTGGCTGAATGCTGTTGAAGGTATTCAACAGTGCTACTCTATGTAGGAGTGAACCACGGAAAAGTAGGTGTGGCTATCTAGCAGTGAACATTTTTAACTACGTCCTCCAGGCCTAAATATATGCATATGTCATTTCGCAACTATTGTTAGAAATTCGACATCAACATTGCCAGGTTCTTTATATTTCGCAAAATCAGTGATTGTCCTGAAGTTTTAATCTTTGTTAAACTTTAACTAAATAATTATTTGTTTATTGGAATTTTTAGGAAAAATTAAAATTTAATATTGTTGCTCATGATTCTGTAGGATTAAGATGTTTAATTAATCTTATTTCTTCCAAAAAATAATTCATGTATTTTTTTAAAATATTTCATAAATGTTTTATGTTCTCTAATTTCATTGTTTGAGTCTAATGAATAGAAGTTTTGCCCTGGATGCTGCAGGCTACAACGTTGTTTACAATTGAAGCAATATTGCGAGGTAGTGCTCTGGATTCGAAGCTTTGTTGATAGGCAGCCGGAAAGCCGATAGTAGATGTTTGCTTCTAACTCACATCATTAGTGCATTCTGTGCATCTTGTTTATGCAGAATAATGTTCTGTAAATACCGAGACTTCACCGCTGGTCCATTGTCTTCCAGCGGATCCTGTTTGGTATTCGTTCCATCACCGCGCGAGTTGGAGTTTCCATCCGTGTCATCGCTGGAAAAATTATTCTAATCAGTGAGGAATTGAGTTCAATTTAAGTTGGGACTCTCAAATTAGATTAGGAAAGGGTAGCTGGAATGAATAGGAGCAGGGACCGGCCCGCCATCTGGAGTCATTTCATCAGAATTTTAAGAGTTCCATCGAGACGGTGAGCTTTTGTGGTCGTGATGAATGAGGAATCAATTCATCCCTGGCTATTGTTTCTTGAGGAGTGAACAATACGAGGGTAAAAAAGTTAAAATATACGGGTTGAAATACTGTAGAATTCACAAAAACCAGTCCTCTGGTTTATAGTATACATAGTATTACATGTTGGAAAGTATTGTAAATGTGCAGATCTGTAATGGTATAATATTGGATAAAAAAGCAATTAATAAATATTCTATAAAAAGAAATTAATGGCAATGGTAAAAGAATAATTATTCAAAATATCGTTTTATTTTTTATATAATTTCTTTATTACCTAAGGTTTTTCGTGCTGCAATCAATAAATTGCATATATATGTATATATATATATATATATATATATATATATATATATATATATATATATATATTGTATAAAACAAATTGACTATAGCGTTAAAAACTGGCAGAAAATACTCCATTTTTTTTTCGTCCATTGAATACTGAAAAGATTTATGTCTAATTCACTTAAGTACACAATAATACATTTTGAGAGAACATTTGACAAATTTTATTCGTCATTAATCCTTATCCTCCATGTTTTGTCACATCTAATAAAGTAAAACTGAGGATAAAATACATTTTTAATTATATTCTCATGAAGAGTACTGAAACCGCTCTTATTTTATGTATAAATAAATTACAACTTATTTCTTTTGACTCATAATGAGATATTTTTTTCATATAAAATAAGACGGTTAAAAAAACTGTCTTTAGATGAATACGAGGTAACTTTCAAAGGCTTTTCCAGGTAACTTAAATGTAATAATGTCATATTAATTTAACCTTTTTAATGATATTAAGTAAATATTTAAAGTTCTTGTCTTTTTTATTTCGAGCATCATTATTAAACATACTGTTTGTTTTTTTCCGTTCTAGTATCATTTCACTCTTATACAGTGAATTTTAAGTTTAAAGAACATACTATTTGTCATTGTAATTTATTTTTTATTTTACAAATGCATATATCCATAGAATGTCATTAGCATGCTACAAAGATTTTTGTTAAATACAATTCAGATATTCACTTTACATATGATTTATATTTTTAACATAACGCATTTTTTTTTTTACATTTTTCTTGAATTGACTAGATAAGATGGAAGTCTTAATATATTTTTGGAAACTTGGATATATTTTCAACAGCAGTTTCAGTGTCGTCAATAGTGAAGTCCAGCCGGTTAGTTATGCTACAATCTTGCCTTGCATCCTTAAGAGCCTCGCAGTCCAGCAGGATATGTTCCACAGTAAGAGGTAGCTTGCAGGTCCTACAGGTCGGTGGGTACAGTCCATTAAGACGATCGCATTCTGACCAAACAACTTCGCGGCGATTTCTCCTCTCTACAGTTTTCCAGACTTAGAGGGTATCTTTGATTTTTCTTAACTTTTCAACTGTCCTTCTCCACTCAGTGACCAACGAAGTATAATCTTTCCTTAACATATTTACGCCAACGTTTGTCTTGTTAACGTGTGTTACATCAGTACCAGGATTTATCCTAGCAGCATTAGCAGCACGGTCTCGGCCTCATTCCCTGCAATATCCAATTGAGAAGGAACCCACCAATAAGAATTTTATTGATTTGCCTAGATAAACACATTTTCTTTCAATAAGTTGAATTTTCATTACTAAAGCATCTGAGGATTTGAGACAGTTAATGAATCTGGCATGACCAAATGGTATTTTTGTTGGTGCTTTATTATCAGAGTCAAGGCCTTCCAGATTGATTAAATTTCGCCTGTGTAAATAGTACATGCTTCTGGCAAAAAGAATTTGTGACAAATAGAGCCCATGATAATAGCATCCAACACCAGAATTTGATTTTGAAGCATCCGTGAACCAGAAACAATAATTCGAATACATTCCATCCCGTTCTTTGTGCATTTGTTAATGTATATGATGGGGAGTAGTGGTTTTCAAAAATATTTCTAAATTTTAGTCGATTTTTCGAATAACCAATTAGATGTCTGGATTACATTCCAATTTTCTGGAATTTTGAAGAATGTAGGAAACATTTGTAAATTATTTTTCGACTTTTTGCATCTAGAATGGAAACATTTATAGAATATTTTGTGCTCTTCATTTGCAAATGAAAGTGGCGGGAGTTTATGTCCAATAACATTTTTCCAAGACTTCAGTATTCCAGCATATACCCAGGTCAAATATTTTTTCCTTTTTTCCAAAGAAGGCTTACAACTCTCTCTATATAAGCTTTCGATCGGCGTGGTCCTGAATGCACCGGTGCAGAGGTGAAGTCCTTGGTTATGCACTGGGTCCAAGAATTTCAAAGTTGAAGCACTTGCTGAACTGTAAGCAATGATAGGTCAATATATCCTTAGTCAATGATAGGTCTGATCAGGTTACGGTACATCATTAATTATGTTCGCCGGTCTGATCCCCGCTGAGATTTAGTCAGACCTTTTAATAAACTTAGTCCTTTCTGGAATTTTGATTTTACATGACGGAAGTGTTGAGACCAGGTTAACGTCTTGTCAAAGTAGACTCCTAAAAATTTTGTTACATCTGTGAAATAATAGGTTGGTGTAATAATGTTAATGAGGGATGCCTTTGGCATTTCCTTTTTCGGCAGGAGGCTGTTGTTTTGTTACTTGAGAAGGTCCAATTTCCAAAGTTCTCTAAAATTTTTGTAATTTCCATTTAATATATTCGGTAGAACTACTTCTTATATAAACTGCAAAATCATCAACAAGTAAAGAACATTTTACTTCATTATTGTCTTTTCAATGCTGTTTATAGCTATTATAAACAATGCTACGCTCAGAGGAAATCCTTGGGGCGTTCCGTTTTCCTGTTGAAATATTTGGTCCAATGACGGATTGGGTCCAAACTTAAACATAAAATCTCCATCAATAGTTGAGTCTTGCCATTTTAAGATCTCTCCTTCTATTACTGATAAAAATTCTTCCTAGTTTGCTCTTTTGGATAACCATCTCATAATTCCATTGTATTACTGTCAAACTTTATAGTGATCGGGCAGTGATACAAGTACAAGGAACACTTCACACTCCAATAAACTTTATAGAATAGTTTAACATCCTCAAAAGATAAGTCAAATGCGGAGAGAGAGCCATGAGTTGGGGAACCGTCATTACTTAGGATTAGAAAATTATTATTATCTATAAATTTCTCAATTTCACCACCTTTATTTTTATAATCGGCTAATGTGGAAGCTCATAATTTGTTATGGCCATTCAGGTCCCCAATTAGGACGACTGGTCTAAGAAGTTGGTCAACTATTGCTTGGAGATCATTCATTGGCAGTAAAGTCTCGATTTGGTGGTATATAGATATTTCAAACTGTTATGGGTTCAGAATCGTATATTTTTACGGCTACAACTTGTATATTTGATTGAATCTTAATTGATTCTGAGAAGAAATCATTTTTTACAATGATCGTTACTCCTTCCCAAGCAGACTTGCCATCTGTTCTATCTTTTCGATAGATATTGTGTTTTTTTTAAATTGACTGCCTAAGATCCTAGAAAATGTGTCTCTTGTCAACAGCAGCAAATTGGATTTTCTTCAGTTAATGGCAACTTAAAATATTCATAGTGTTGTAAAACCCATTACAGTTCCACTGTGCATTTAATGTTTTTATTGTTTTCACCATCATCTACAATTATATAAAAAATATATGATCGGACAACTTTTTTTATTAATTAATTGTCGGTGTTATCCTCCGTCGGTGCTATTGGGTCCCATCTCTTTTTCAGGAGCTTTGATATCTTTAATTTTGAACGCCGGTCTGTTATAAAATTTCTAGTGTCTGCCAGCATATTCCTAAGGCCCTCTGTATTGCCCGTGAATTCCTGAACTAATTTAATGAAATTTTCTAATTTTCATTTTTGACGACCATATTGTCGAATGATATTGGGTGTTTCTGCTTGTTTTCTTAAATTGCCTGCCGGACATCTTCAAGGTTATTTCCAAAATGAATTTCTTCGATTTTTTGTTAACAGACTGAGTAGCTGCTTTCGGTGGAAATTTTTCGAAATTCATAATACTTTCTATGTCTTCTTGAGAATCTAACGTTATTTTTTGGTTATATTCCAATTCAATTTGCTTCTGACTTGTCGGTTGCATAATATTAAAAGAAAGTGAGGACATTGTAAGGCCTGCCGATATCGCTGCAGAGCCAAAAGCTCTAAGCGCCTATAAACGGCGAATAATCACCAAACTTCTTATAAATGTTTCGGGTTTCTATTAAGTCATGGAACTCGTGGCCTCAAATTGTCCAATTTGCTCACACTTAATAAATTTTCAAAAAGTTAATAAATCCATATTTCGCAATTCGCACAAAGTTAATAAAACCATAAACTTCTTCTTCTTCTTCATCTTCCTCCTTTGTGCCTCTCAGCATAGAGATGCCCCAATCTAAGTCAGCCAGGCATCACGATCCCGAACCAGCGCTCTCATGGAGTTCAAACTCTTTCCCTTTTTCTTTTCTATCCTGGAGATGTGATCGGTCCATAACAGTCTGGGTCTTCCTCGAGGGCGACGTTCAGTGGGCCTGGCTTCAAAAAACTTTCTTGGATCGCGGTCTTTATTCATTCGGCATAGATGACCGAACCACATTAGCTGCATCTTTTCGACCGCGTCCCTCATGGCGCGCTGTTTGGTCCGCTACTCTCGGAAGTACTTCATTTCAGCGGCTGTAGTTCTACTCCAGTGCCTGTCCAGCGGGACCCAGCTTTCACTGCCATATTTCAATAAGGGTAGGTAGGTGGATAGATAGCTTTGAATATATGTAGTTTTACACTATTTTCTATCTCTCTTTTTTCCACTACTGAGCTGCAAAACTGATAATATACATTATTTGCTTTTTTGATCCTGTTGGAAAGCTCTTGGTCAATTTTCCATTTTATAAGATAAGTGTAGTCCTCTACTGTTTCCAATACCTCCTCCTTGCAGAGGAGCTATCACTTCTTCCTCACGACCAATGTGCACCACCTTACTTTTCTTTTCATTCAGTACCATGTCCTTTCTTTCCAGCTTGTCTTCCAATTCAATGACAGCTTTCTGGAGGTTTTCATGGGAATCAGCAATGAGGACAATATCGTCTGCAAAAACTAGATCTTGGGCCAGTATCGCAACCAGTATTGTGAACCATAAACAATAATTATGAATAAGTAAAACTTTGAGACTGACCTGAAGCTTGACTTTTATGAAACAAGCATTGTATATAATGCATGTAATGTGCTCGTATATTATGTAAACAGTAAATAACAAAGGATTTGATGCATTAATTATATTTAACTTTACCAGGAATATGGGAAAATGAAAGATGCTTTGTTATTTGAATAGAAACAATGGTCTATCCAACCATTTTCCAACACTACCACTTATGATACCCTAGTGACAATGTTCAAGTTCTCGGAGAGCCTTACGTCCATTTAACATAATTTTTTCAATGAATTTTTATTAAGGGTCATTAATGAAAACATGAAATGAACAACATTTTAGTACTTTATTAAAAAAAATAGATGCAATTGCATACTTATTCTTCTTCTTTCTCTTCCTCCTTGGTACCTTTCAGCGTACCTTACCTCTATCCAGGTAAACCAAGCCTCCCGATCCCGAGCCAGCGCCTTCATGGCATTCCAGTTATTTCTCTCTTCCCTTCCATACTGGAGATGTAGTCTGTTCATTGAGTTCTGGGTCTAGGACGTTTTCTGTTGGTCTGGCCTCTAAATATTTTCTTGGATCCCAGTCCTCATTTATCCGGCAGAGATATCCAAACCATCTAAGTTGCCTCTTTTGAAGGGTATCCTTTAGAGAGACAATCCCTAGATCTTCTGTAGTCCTCTCATTCCTGATCTGATTCCTCCTAGTTCGGTCCGCTTCTTTCCGGAGGCACCTCATCAGCTACGGTAACTCTGCTTAGGTGCTTATCTAATGGTACCCAGTTTTTACTTCCATATAGGAGGGTAGGTAGGTAAACAGCTTTGAAGATACGCAGCTTCATGTTTTACTCCACCTCCCTTTTCTCTATAAAAGTGTTGTAGAAGTGGTAGAGTATTGAGTTTCCCTTCTTTATCCTATTTGATATCTCCTGGTCTACCTTTCCATTCCTGCTGATCACTATTCCCAGGTAAGTGTAGTCGTCCAAGATTTCCATCGTTTCACCTTTCCATCGTTTTCTCTACGTATTCCTTTCCCGGCTAATGCGTATTACTTTACTTTTCCTGACATTATTGGTCATTCCTCGCCTTTCCAGCTCAGCTTTCCATTCAATAATATCTTGTTTTAGGCTCTCTTTAGTATCAGCTATAAGGACAATGTCATCCGCGGATACCATTACTTGGACCAGGATTCCATATTCCATTTGCCAATAGTAGTGCGTGCTATCCTCCTTTAGCACATTTTCAAAATGTCATCCATGTATACAAACTTCAACAGGAGGGGACTCAAATTATCTCCTAGCTTTACACCTTTCTTAATTGCAAACGTATCGGAATCTCTTCCATTAATCCTTACAATTCCTTTGGAATCATGATAGGTGGACTTAATAGCTTCTATCAATCCTTGCGGGATGTTTTTTCAGAAAGAGTATTGCACAGTTCTTGTCTAGAGACAGAATCAAAATTCGCTTTTAATCTGCAAATGCTGAGAAGATACTCTTGCCTCGTTCTCACGACTTAACTATGATTGCTCTGAAAGGAAATATATGGTCCTGGGTTGTGGCCTGTAAGCAATCTGTTCCTCTTCCAAGTCCTCCTCTAATGGCTCTCTCAGTTTCTTTTCTAATATTGAGGTGTAGACCTTGTATACAACCCGGGATAGACAGATAGGTATGTAGTTCTCACATTCGCAAGCATCGCCATTTTGTGAATCGGGATAATAATGTTATATTTCCATTCCTTATGGATCGCTTTTTCAGTAAGTAACTCCTGAAAAAGAAACTGCAATGCTTTCAATAGTTCTGCTCCATCATTTTTGATGAATTCAGGGGCGAAGCTGTCTCTTCCTGCTGCTTTCCCGATTCTGTCCCTCCACCCACATATACTTTCTAAGGACATTCTCTCCTCAGCATCTCCATAAAAAACTTTTGGTAGTGGAATCTCCATCTTCTTAACATACCTTGGCCACCGGTAATCAATCTGCCTCTCTCGTCTTTTACATTGCATGCAATTGGTGTAATTCTAAAAATAAGTAGGTTGGTAAATAATAAATGTTTTAGTACAATTAATAAAATATTAATGTAATATCAGCATCTGTTAATTGAAACTTAACCCTCCGTCGGTCGCGGCCTTTCCTGGGGACGAGTTTTTTTTCTCACTTGCCTTATATTTCCAAACAAAAATTTATAACTTTTGACTCTTATGCATTTTAAGCAAAAAGTATCAAGAATATAATTGTGAAAACGGAATGTTTTTTCTTATTTTTTTTTCTTATCCTCCGTTTGTTTAAAGTCTCTTTCGTATACATATATCAGCAATATCTATGAACAATTCCTTACACTACCCGAAGATATTCCAAACTCAAAGCTACTTAAATGTCCGCTGCGTGCAGGGTTTTCACATTAAGGCATTGGCCTTCACTAATTCGTAGAAAATGGGGAGGAACCATTCTGTTGGTTCAGAAATAATGTTTTTTATAAAAAAAAAAAAAAAAAATATATATATATATATATATATATATATATATATAAATGTTCTTTCTAGAATTTTATTGATATTAAGTTTTATAGTTTCATCGAGTGTAACTATCCACTTCCACCTCATAATGTGTTCCGTGGACCTTTATTGAGGCTCAACATAGTCGGTAAGTTAGAAGAAGCTAAAAGTAATATGATGCAGTCACAATGTAATGATCATTGGAATACTCTGTAGTAAATAAAAGTCTTTCTCAGCACTTAAATGTTAGTCGAATCCGTTAACTAACACAGTATTACCAATCAATATGTTAATACTAAATCCTTTTTATTTTTCGCGAATATATAAATATGTTCAATACTATTCATGTTAACCCCCATTATTTTTCATTTGTACGAATTAAGATATTTTCCTATTAGCCGTGCACTCTTAGTGGTTTAAGTCATTCTAATTTTTTGTCCTCATTCAGTTTGACAGTTTTTCTCTAGATTTCGAGAGGATTTTCGTTGTTGCAGAATATATTAAAATTCTTAATGCATATACATTTTTCAGCTGCATTTATTAGTTAGGGAGGAAAACTGGTACATTAATTAAAAATAATGGATATTAATAAAAGTCATCTGATACAGTCATGATGTAACAATCATTGCAATACCCTGCAGTAACTAAATACATACATTATTTAATCAATAAATCGGGTTGGTTATGAATGTTTATAAATAATGTTATCTTTAAGCATTGCTAATGTTAATGTTGATAATGTTATCTTTAAGCATAGCTTTAAGCATTTCTCATCGCGCGGATCTCATTACCGCGTTGGGGAGCGTCCCAGGGGTGGCGGATGTGGGGATGGTCGGTGGAAATTCCTTGGAAGTTCCTCCCGGCTAAGTCCGATGGACTCGCTGACCAACAATGAGAGCGCCCCTCCAGGCTTGCTGGAGGGTGTGACGTAGGTTTGAACGCCCTACTCACATATTTTTAGTTCACAAAATACCACAAAAAGCCATGGATCTCTCTGAGGTAAAACTAGCTAACTAATTATCCGGAAGTAAACTAGTCCACCCGTTCGGGTCTCCGGGTGGGGACTACTTCAGGGGATTCATGGCGCAAGTTGAAAATTAGAGATTTAGGTATAGGGACGTGGAACGTAAGAAGTTTGAATACAGCGCTTGGGTTAAAATCGATGGCAAACGAGGTTAAGAGATACAATGTAGATATCGTGGCACTGCAGGATGCTTGGTGGCCAGGGGAGGGTTCGTTAACAGAAGGGAACTATTCTATTTGGTACGGTGGGAGTGGTAATTATTGTTAAGGTACTGGATTTCTAATTAGGAATAGATTGCTCTCCGCATTGAGGGACGTACAATTCTTTAGTGATATCTGTGGCCATATTTCAGGGGCGGTTGTTTAAAATCGCGCTGATAAACATACATTCTCCTGCCGAAGACAGTGATGATGAAGTTAAATGCGAATTTTATGATAAACTAGAGTGGGTTTATGATAAACTACCTCGAAACTGCATGAAAATAATATTAGAGGACGCAATCGCAAAGGTGGGAAGGGAAGAAGTATACTATCCGACGATCGGTAAAGAAAGTTTGCACGAACATAGTAATGATAATGGGATCCGTCTAATAAACTTTGCTATCTCGAAAAACCTAGCAATCAAAAGTATTACGTTTAAACATAAGGATATTCATAAGTATACTTGGACATCGCCGAATTCACAAACACGCAATCAAATTGATCATGTTTTGATACAACAAAGATGGCAAAATATTATAATTAACGTGAGGTCTTATCGTGGGGCAGAATGTGGGTCAGATCATGAATTAGTAATCGCGAAACTTCGACAAAAATTTAATATAAAAAAAAGAAAAGGTATAGCCTGTATTTGTTCCGAAAATTTTGATCTAGATAAATTGAAAAACCCTTCAATTAGAAATCAATTCGCGGTAGATATCAAGAATAGGTTTGAAGCCTTGGAATCTTTAGATGAGAATCGCGAAGATGTAGCCAAGCTATGGATCGCAATTAGGGATAACATTAAAGAGGTAAGTAATTTGTGTCTTGGAAAAAGGGACAATAAAAAGAATAAACCGTGGTTCGATAATGATTGTCTAAACCTGTGTGAAAAAAGAAGAGCCGCTAAATTAAAAGCTTTAAATAATCCAAGCAATAACAATGTTGCTAACTTCCGAGCCTTGATGAATGAAACTTCCAAATTCCTCAAAAATAAAAAACGAGAATATCTTAAAAACAAAATAATAGAGATAGAAACTAATAGGATTGAAAACAACGTAAGAGACATGTACAAGGGTATAAACATACCGCGTAAACAGTTTGAACCCGCAATGAATGGAATTAGAGATGAAAATAAAAATATCTTGGCTGATCTGGGGGACATTGTGAATAAATTTAAAAAATACTTTGAAAGTATTTTGAATTCGGGAAATAATAGTCAATTCTGAATATCAGTTTGCTGAACCGTTAATTGAAGAACCGAGTAAGGAGGAAGTCGAAATAGCCAACGGAAAATTAAAATATCATAAAGCATCGGGAATCGACAACATTCCCAGTGAAATAATAAAAGCGAGCGGTGAAGCTGGAGTTTCTAAAGTACATTCTTTGGTTAAAAAGGTCTGGGAAAATGAAAAAAATGCCCGAAGAATGAAAAGAATCTATACTTATTCCGATTCACAAAAAAGGTCCGAGGACGGAGTGTAATAATTATCGCATATAATATATATCACATCTATAATAATATATATATCGCATATATAATAATCGAAATTATCGGAGACTACTAATGTGGTTTTAGACGGAACCGATCAACTATCGATCAAATATTTTCCTTACGGCAAATATTAGAGAAAAAAATTAGAATTCAACGGTGTTGTTAATCAGCTTTTTGTGGATTTCAAAAAGGCTTATGATTCCATTGATCGCCAGAGAGCTGTATAACATTTTGATTGAGCAGGGAATACCGAAGAAGTTAGTAAATCTAGTAGGGATGTGCATGACCGAAACATTCAATATAGTTAGAATCGGTAATTATTTTTCGGAGAAATATGAAGTTCGCTCGGGGTTAAAACAAGGCGATTCCCTTTCACCTGTCCTATTTAATTTAGCACTAGAGTATGTCATTAGAAAGGTAATGGGTACCGAAAGGGGTTTAGATCTGGGTGGTAAAATATCCGTGCTCGGGTTTGCGGATAATTTGGTATTATTAAATGAGGACGCGGAAACTATAAAACTGAATACAACAACGTTGATGACAGCTGGGAAAGAGGTTGGTCTCAAAATAAATACGGATAAGACGAAATATATGGTTAGCAATAGAAACAGAGGCGATTTTGAGGATATAGATATAGGAGAAAATAGGTTTGAACACCTTGAGAAATTTAAGTATTTGCGGTCTGTGATTACTAGAAAAAACGAAATCCAAGAGGAAATAAAGGCGCGGTTAAAGGTGGGAAATGCTTGTTATTTTTCGGTATCAACATTACTTAGGTCGCGCATTCTGTCCAGAAACTTAAATCTTAGAATATACAAAACTATTATCTTGCCTACAGTTCTGTACTGGTGTGAAACGTGGCCGCTAACCTTGAAGGACGAACAACGCCTTAAGGTCTTCGAGAATAAGGCATTGCGTAAAATATTTGGTCCTAAAAAGGATGAGTCAACTGGAGAATTTAGGAAGTTGCACAACGTGGAATTGCGGAGCATGCACTCTGTTAATATAATCGAATTATTATCATCGCGACGGTTGAAATGGGCTAGCAAAGTTGTTGGGCTCAGTAACGAACGAATTCCTGAAAAGTTAATAAACGCTCAGCCGGCTGGTAAACGTCCGAGGGGTAGACCGAAACGTAGGTGGGAGGATTGTATTAAGAGTGATCTAATGAATTTGGGTTTGGACGGTAGTCGGTGGACCGAGATATGTAGACAACGATTAGTGGTATCGGCATCGAACCTCCGGGTTCGCTAAGCCTTTTATTATTATTGTTATTATTATTAAGCATTGCTGGTTTTCATCCCCAAATATCGATTTATTTGTAATCCTGTTCCAAATCGAAGCCTCTACATATAGCCTATGAATAGAAGCCAAATGTATGCCTATGGCGTACACTGAGAAATGTTGGCACACGATAAAATATAAAATTGTTATATTAAAACATCTGGTACAATGCGTGAATCACACAACTGTCCCTGTTTTTAACATAATTTTAAAGAGTTCACATAAACACTACTTGAAATAAACTCAGTAGTATTCGCTTCTCTCACATAAATGCAATAAAATAATTTTGAAAGAATTTTAGTACGACAATTTTCACATAAATACAATAAAATTATTTTGAAAGAATTTTATTACGACAATTCTATTTGCTATATATTTTAGATTTGTCAAATTGATAATATATTTTTAAAGTTTCGGTTTGCTTTCTCTAGAAATTCCATTCAGTTTCCATTGAAACATTTTGATTCCATTAATTAATTCAAAAGTCGAAATTATTAAGTTAATTTATACTTCAGATTCTTACATTACATTATTACAGAGCGTATTGTTGACAAAAAGTTGGCGACTTGGTGAGAGGAAATTCGACACTGTATCAGTGATAATGCTGGTCCGATTTCCATGATTTATTTTTCATTTTTTAGAGAATTTAATTATCTTTCATATGATTATATGTATATAATTTACTATAAAATCTATTCTTTTTGAATTATGCGCAAGTAAAATATTGGCTATAACTTATTTCTCTGCATTTACTCGGTGATGTACTAAATATATGAAAATTTAAAAGTCGGCAAGTTTCGTCCTTTCATGTTTTAACAGTGAATATTATTTAATTGTTTTAATGATTATAAATATTTATCTATTTATGTACACATATATATTTCATAACGTGAATTAAATGTATTTAATCGGTTTGAATCTTTGGTGCAGTTGCAACACGTGCTTTCGTACTTAGTGGTAATTTCGTTGGACTTTTTTTTACCTTAGTGGCAGGTTCTGGAAACACCTTGTTGTTTTATCCTATTGGTTGTCAGTAAATTGTTCGTATTTGAGAGGTTTCTGTTTCCATACATTTTTAATCATATCTTCTTTACGTCTGACCCGAGAAGGTTTATTATTTACACGTTTTTTTAATAATTTTTGGCCATTTCTGTGCAAGAAGAATTTTACCAAACCTTGCCACTTGTCTTGCCTATCGAAATAGTTTATAGACCAAAGAAGAGAGAAGCTCATTGATATAAATGTTTCCATTCTTCCCATAATTTATTTTTCGTGGCGTTTACAATAATTTTGTTTTGTACAGAACTATTTACAAACTTAACTATAATTGAAGAAGGAATCAATCACTTATATTTTCGTCAATACCATGGAACATTTCCACCTTCATATAGATACTACTAATACGCCCAATCCTGTTTACAATATTATAAAGATTTTCCTCCTCAGTCCCAACGATATTATCGATCTACACAATCTGAAAAGACGTTTGAGAGCAACATAATAATTCATTGTTCAAGTTCACTATTTGTTCTTTCAAAAGATCATTCTCCTTTGTTGAGGAAGAAATTTTCCTCATACATAATTGAAGTTGATTTTCAAATTTACCTGTTAAATTATTAAATTCTATTTTAAGATCTTTCAATTCCAAAGATGTTGTTCCTTTCTACCACCGGCAATTTCATTAGATAAACAATCTATTTTTTATAAATTGGACTAGTTGGGATTTTGACCATTCACTATGGATCACTCCTTCCCAAATTTGTGCTATTGATTCTTGGAATATAGCTGCGATCTTCCAGTTTGCCGCTTTGAAAAGTTCCACTGGAAGACCATCTGTCCCAGACCCATTATGGTTTTTCATTTCCGCATCTACATCCTTAATGTACTGATTGTCAGGTGGTGGACCTTCATCACTATCATCATTTTCCATTGCTACATTCAATCGTTTTCGAACAGCTTTTTTTGATAATATATTTTATATTAATCAACCTCATTATTTGATTTCAAGCTGTTAAATATTATCACTATTCATATTAAATGATAATTCTCTGTTATTACGATATATTCTTGTGCCCACAATTATTCGATTTCATAATTGAAAAATACGATCATCTATTTTTATGATGCATCAGAAAAACATTTTAGACTGTCAAAATTAATTTATTTGGAAAAGTTTGCAATCAGAAATAGAGTTTATCTGCATCTTAAATGGTAAGATTGCAATTTCGTACTTTCCGAGAAGTCGAATATCATTAAACAAGACTGCATAGTTGATTTGGTTTTGAATAAGGCATTACATTTCGGTGAAATGAAACCAGTCCCACCTGACATTGATAAACTTTTTTCAAATGCATTAAATATTTAATCTGTTTAAAACTTCAGATGTACTCGTTTGGGAAATCTAATGGCCGATTTCAATTACTATATATAAAAAAATTATCACAAAATCATTAGTAATTTTGTTTTTTGTACTGAAAGCTAAACTTACAAGCGGAGTGCATGATGTGTCCGTCGCCGATTATGATCAAATTTGTTTGGGTGATTCTACATTGAAAAAAAGTTGACCCATATCCTTCCCTTATTTTTTTCTCGTATTTGAAGAATGGTATCGACATGATTTTTTTAGATAAACATTTGCTTTTCAGAATATATTAAAGGGAAAATATAAACATTACAAAATAATTAATTTTTTGACAAATAAATTTAAAAAAGTGTAAACTAGCCTCATAGATTTTTTCACACCAAAAATAATTTCAGATTTGGATTCAGCAAATAAAAAAAACTTCATGATGGAAAAATTATCGAAAACAAGAAAAACCAATAAGAAACCGTTGATTTATGTTTTTGTCATTCTGCACTGAATTTAACAAAACTGGTAGTCAAGCCGAACCCTTTGCTTGCACATTCGAACTTAAATGGATATGAATATTTACAGTACAGAACCTACGAAATTTAAAGAATACCCATGTAATGTCTCCCATGTATAAAACAGATCGACAACGTCCAGTTCATTGTTTTGCTTTTTACTAAATTCGCCGATGCATAACTATTAAATGTTAAACAAAACGAAAGATCAAAAAAAAAAAAAATTATAATCATTACAGGCAACCAGCCACATATGTATATTACTATAACCAGTTACTAAGCTAAAAGGACAGAAAAAGCTGTGCAGTTGGCCACTAATCCTCGAAACCGAACAAGCTCGCGACACAAGCTGTATAGAACACAGCCCGTGGCAGTTCCATTTCCGACAGCTATACAGGGATCAGAGATATAGGGCTAAACACTATTTACCTTCGACCAATACGGTCATAACTCACTTGTTGACAAGCCATTTTTAATACCTGCGTTTACTCGTTCGGACCGCAGGCTTTTACCAATAGCTCCTGGATTAGTCCGTCACGGGCTTGGATGGATGGCCACAAACGAAAATTTATCTCATGTTTCAAATTTAAACCTTCTTATTTGAACGCAGGCTTAATGACGCTCACATTAAATCAAATACGGTTTAAGGCTTGGAGTAATATTTCAACAGTTACTACAAATGTCATAGCAACAGTTATTTATCTGAAATTTAATATCAACCATAGACAACTCCAAACTCTCGAAGTTTTATCTTATAAATACGTAATAAAAAATTAAATAGCGATAATTTTAAATTATTACGGTTTTCTTGTGTCTTTGAAGCATCCCAATCTGATATAGATCAAGTCATTGAAAAAAAAAAAACTGCCAAGCAGATCGGTATAGCATTCTCACCATTTATATATATATATATATATATATATATATATATATATATATATATATATATAAATATATAATGAAGTTCTCTTAATACACTTCATTTTTTTTCTTACTTCCTAAATAGTAAAACTTGTAACAAAAACCTCACTAAAGTGGTCGAGGCAAGATCCTTATTTTGCCGAAGGTGTCCCAAGGATGTTTTCTGTGTATGGGGGAGGCTTCAGTGGACAGATCACTTTGTCTTCCTTCTGACGAATGAGGAAGGATAACTCTGCTGGTGTTTGCGCAAATGCGGGCCAGACAGTGGAGTCCGATCGTTTCCTCAACGAAAACGTTCGCTAACGGGATGATATCTTGCCACATGTCATTGATGTCATTGAACAAAGGAGTGCATGCCTTCAGCCCATCAAATAATTTGGCGTCGTCCAATATACTCGGGCTCTTCATGTATGTTTCTGTTCCGTGCTCTAGCAGTGATCAAGCAGTGACCAAAAAGGTAGGTTCACAACTATATTTTACAAAAATCCTAAATACAAAATTTCAACTTTTTAAGGCTAACCGTTTTTGAGTTATGCGAGATACGAACGTACGTACGTACAGACGCCACGACGAAACTAGTCAAAATGGATTCAAGGATGGTCAAAATGTATATTTCCGTTGAAATCTGAAAACCGAACATTTTCGCGATTACAATACTTCCTTTACTTCGTACAAGGAAGTAAAACTAAACTAAAATTGATAAATGGGTAGATTCATTCAATTAGTTACAAAAAAACGTAAATTAAAATACAATAAATAAGATATTATATACAAATAAGCATTTAAATAAGATTTAACGAGTGAATACAATGTTACCAATAGTTAGAAATGGAACATCATATACAAATAAACACATAACACAAAAAAATAAGTTCAGTCAGTTTAGTTAGTAAAGAAATCAAAATCATCAAATTAAAATGTACTACTCCAGATGGTTTGGATTTGAGTTTGTATGATCTATTTGAAGTTCTATCTTAGAGATTAAGCACATGAACTCCTTTATATATTCTTTTAGGATTTCACCACACAACATTTTAATACAACGTACCTTTAGTTGTTTGTACACCTTACAGTTAAAATGTAAGTGCTTTAATGTTTGTAAAATTTCTCCGTCGTAGTTACATGAATCTGTGTTTGTCAAATGAAGCCTTTTGAAGTAGTTTTGATGGTCCGTGTTCTGACGTGAATATACTGTTTAAAAAAAGGCATACCTAAATATTCATAGTGCAAAAAGTATTCAAAAGATATAGAAGGATGTTTTTGTTTATTAATAAATATTACCATAGTCAAATGTAGCAAAGCTTGGTGTAAGAACTGGTTGGTGTAAGTATGAGAAACAAATCCAGCAAGTGAACATAAAGATCTTCTTTTACCAATCCTGGGATAAACATAAGATTTGGTTTAGAAGCGAGGATAGTAAATAATTCTAATCATAAATAAATAAGGAGACTATTAATTTATTTCTACATAGCCGCTCAAAATTATTAATCTAAAATATGAATATATAAACACCAGAAGATTGTTTCTGGGAACATTGGCATGTTTGTTCATACTGATTGCCTTAACATTTCCAATTAGCATTTGTCAATTACAAATTTATTACTATGTTAATAATATTGGGTTTAGTCAAGTTATATGTACAAATTACACTAATTTAAGATACTTTTTAATTAAGTTAAATAATTAAATATAATTTAACATAAAAAAATGAAGCATGTTGTGAATTTAATTCAATTTACCTGCCTTTAGCAATATTACTTTTTTGAGACCGTCGTGAATATGATAGTCCAAAACTACATCTCTGGATATTTTTTCAGACAAAGGATAAAGGTCCTATTCATGTCTAAAATAGAATTAATAATGAATAAATATAGTCTCTTTTATAAAAAAACTGTATAAAAATCTTTTCATTTCAAAGTAAATGTGAGAGTACTTCATCACATTGTTCCCTTTAAGCTTGCTTTGTCTCAAATCTATTAGATCCTGTTTTATTACTACTGTTACCTGAAAAGATTGAGCTAAATTTAGATTGGCAAGTATTTAGTTTATTATTTTACAATAATAATTTATTACTTTCATTTAGAACAACTTGGGCATTTATTCTATACTTTCACATGGAATTTATATATCTTTTGGAATGCATCTTAAATAAATTAGTCTAAAAAGATCAGTAAATCCTTGACAATGTTTTCTCACAAATATATTTAGGTTTAAGAGACTGGACGAACTTTCAGTTTTATTTATTGTTATATATTTTTTTTTTTTTTTGCCGTCTCGTGAATCGAGCCTGTGGTCAGTAGTCATACAAATATTTTACCACCAAACAGCAGAAACGATCAAACAATGTATGATTATGTATTTATTGAATCATCCTTTTATTATTGTCAACGCTGTTTAACAACACTTAGAATGCCAATATGAGGCTTAAAATGTTTAAACACATTTCTATCAGCTAAGTAATCTCTACTTAATGAAGGTGAGATTCATTATTTTTGTTTTTATTTTATAGAACCATAGTTTCGGTTATTCTATAATTTAAGAGATTTCATTTCTACTAAAATAACTAATCAACTATCCATTTATAATCAAAACAAAAAGGACTTAATAACAGTCGCACTTTGCCCTTGGATGTGTTCGGAGAAGCTATGGTTATTTTATAATTTTTTTTTAAATATAAACCGTGTATGAATATTATTATACTTTATTATTATTATTGCTAGTTAAGTCAATTTTCTATTGTTAAATTAATAAACATTGCGAATTCATACAATTTCCTTTCATAATTGTGGAAAAATCATTTTTGAAAGTACTTTTTATCATTTTTACAGAAAAAAATACTACACCCACAGTTTAACCAATTTTTTTTTTAAAGATGAATAAGTACATAAAAATAATGTATCCTGTCTCCAAGATTCCAGTTTATGAGATGCCTGAAAAATAATAATGACGTTCAGAATACAAGATTCTAAAATGGTGGAAATCCTTCAATTTGAAGATATCTCATTGCAATTTGCAGGGTCTTTCATAACTTTGTAATGCATCTATCACCCTGACACGAAAAGCGTCTTAACATTTTTCTGTTCTAACATCCCAGATGGAAGAACGTAATTCTAGATTAAAAAAATATTTTATTTAAGCCATTTAATCATGTTTGTGTTATATTCTAGCATCACCTTAGTATTTGGTTTTTATTTTTTTAACCAAGTTTCAGCAATAAATAATTGAGTTTTCTCCGAAGTCCTAGAGGCGCATGTGCACTTCAGCAATGTATTTGGATCTAGTCAATCTGACCTAGCCTTACCGTTTGCGGTTTAAAATAAACAGGCACTATCCGTGCCTTGGCTAGGTTTCCTCTTGAAT